>OX596257.1:3612513-3838401 GCA_951394255.1 Polyploca ridens | reverse complement strand
ATAAACAAAAATCAAAAAAACTCTTCCACTTTATTATATCATAATCAAAAATCAAAATCAAAAAGTCATTTATTCAGTTTAGGCCTTAGTAAGGCACTTATGAACGTTATGTACATACAGTTGAATTTACCACCGGTTCGGAATACACTTAAACTGAGAAGAATAGACAGATAGATACATTATCCGTCCACCACCGATCACCACCAAATAAAAGACCTCTATTTCTTTCAGCTATCCAATTGCTATATTTATTTAGAATCTAAGAGTTACCGAGAGCCTAAAAATATCCCAATAAAACATTGTCATAAAACGGGAAAGGTTAAAGATTACGAAGAGAAGGAATTAAATAATTGGACTGTTTTACAAAAAACTTAAACCGACTTCAAAGTACACTAAGAGGTAATCAAATTCTGATCTGATGACAATGAGACCAAATAGGAAGTGTGTATGTTAATAAACGACGGAGTTATGAGATAACAAAACATAAAAAAAAAACATTCGAATTGAGAACCTCCTCCTTTTTTTGAAGTCGGTTAAAAAGAAACAGGAAGATTACATAAGTAATTATTATGAAAATAGCAAAGTCAAAACCATTTATTCAATTTAGGCCCCAGGAAGGTTAAATTTAGAAGAAGTCGAAGAAAACTTTAATTTGAAAAACACACAAAACTACAAATATCAGTATTAAACTAATAACTAATACCTACTGAAGCAAAAATATCAACTAACCTGAACGCCATTCTTCTGATAAGCGCAGAACATCCTGTCAATCGAGTGCAAATCCATAGCGTTATAGAGCTTGGTATCATCTAGCTCCTGCCATATGGTGCCGTGCAGCTTGGTATCGGGCAGCTTGCTCCAGTTGAAGCTCTTCAACGGGTTCCCAGGTGTCGGTACGTTCTTCTTGGGCTTGGGCCCGGATGGCAGGGGCGCGAGGGCGTGTGGCGCGGGTGGGGGCGCGGGCGCGGGGGGCGCCGCCGGCGGAGGGGGCGGGGGACACAGCGTGGGGGGAGGGGGAGGGGGCGGCACTGTGCACGTCTCTATTACTGCGCTTTTGAGGTTGCTCACCTATCAAACAAAAAGTTTTGATTATATTGAAAAAAGGCAGTAAGAATTCTGAAATAGCCTCTCCTGATGAGACTGAATGTGGTGACTGCGTACAGTCTAGGAGGCCTAAAGACACTGATAGTCAAACTGTTTAGCAAGAAAGATTTTCTAACATAACGTCATAATAAATTCTTTGGTTTCAATGTGGTGTGGATTGACGATCTTCGCTGAATTCAGCTATCATTACCACAGAGCCATATTGAACCTTAATAATAATGTAGTAGGGAATTTACTGAAGCAGTGTGAAATCAAGGGTATTGACAATCTATTATTTATCAGTAAAAGTTTCTATATAGTTTTGGGATTTTGAGAGAGAATCATATTTTATTAGGAAATAAAAATTACCTTAGCATCATCTGGTATACTTCCTTCACTGACTAGTTTTTCGAACCTCGCTTTCTCCGCTCGCTCTTGATTCAGCTGTGAACATTAGTGCAACATTTAAATACCTGAACAAACAAATAAGAAAAATTTGATTCGGAACCTAAAAAACTTTATGCCATAAAAGCGCCTGTCCTTAATCTTGTACTTGGTACCTTTTACCTTGAATAATGATAATTAGGTATGATGGTTAAAACGATATTAGAAATGAATAATGAACCTTTCGAACCTCGGTCAGTATACTTATATTACCATATTTTTCCCAAATTAGTTTTAGCTTCCTCCTACCGGCCGCACTGCGACACGCTAAGCGATTAGCTAGGCGCCAACCGCACAGTGCGGCCGGTCGCGAACATTCTAGAACGTTCGTTTTACTAAGCTATGACTGGCTAGGCTCCAGGCGCTAAGCAAGCCGCCGGTCTGTGCGTACGTAGCCTTAAGAAATTTGATAAATATCTCATCATTTGATTTATTATCATGGTTTCTGAATTACAGCCATTGTATAAGTTGCTTACAACTTATTGTTTTCCGAACCCTAAAAAACATCAAAGAGTTGGATGTTTCAAATATCGCAAGTGGTCGAGCCGCTCCTGCAGCCGCGACGCCACGCGCTCCTCGCTCTGCCGCTGCACCTGCTTCTCGTGTCGGGACCTACAGTACACTAGAGTACAGTAGAGTCCGTCTCGTATCGCAATAGTAACCTGTTGCTCGAGGTGGTGCGCCCTGCAAGCGGCGGCGCGCGCGCGCTCGGTGCACTCCATGTGCGTGGCCACCTCGCGCTCGAGCCGCTCCTGCAGCCGCGACACCACGCCCTCCAGCTCCTCGCGCTCCTCGCTCTGCCGCTCCACCTGCTTCTCCTGTTACGAACCTTCATGTTACCATGTGCATGCGCGAACACACTGTCCAATGTGTGCCGGTTGGATTATTATGGCGGGTTTAAGATGGGATGGTTTGAGTGATGGTATGGGTTTAAGATGGAGGTTGGATGGAATTGTGTTTGTATTGGAAGAGCTGAGTTCATGGACATATATTAATACAGTCTAATTTTCTTCTTTTTTTTACGTAGTTACTCTGATATTCTCGAAAATTATTCAGATGCATGTTTTAGAAAAGTGTCTCAACTCTCCAAAAATATTATTATAGTTATAGGCATTTACCATTATAAACCATAATTATTACCATAATCAAAGCTTGTTGCGTATAACACACACTGAGGTTTTTGTCACTGAAGTCAAAAACCTTAGAGCATGCATAATTATTAAATTATGAATTATGGAAACCAGATTGAAATGGTTTATTACTACCACAACCGCTTTTAGTCTTAAGAAGACCTACCTTCTTGGCTAGTTCTGTTGCCAAGTCGATATTCTCTCGCTCCAAACCCTCAGCTTTCATCCTGGCCGCAACCAGCTCCTCTTCCTTGGCTAGCAGGTGCACTATTTCACCAACATTTATTTCTAGTGGTGTCACATCTGGATCGTAGATCTGGAAGGAATTGATTGAATTCGTATAAAAAATATATTTATGAGGATTCATTAGTTAGACCTACTAACTAGTGCTGCCCCTCTCGCTGCACTGTTCACAGCTGGCGCGGCTGCACCATTATGCCCATCAGCAGCCAGTGCTGCGAGTGAGGGTTGTATTGTATTACCTTAGTCTGATCACTAGTGCTGCCCCTCTCGCTGCCCTGTTCACTGTTTGCGCGGCTTCCTGCTGCCGGCTGCTGCAGAACCACCTGCTGAACCACTCGGTCCATCAGTAGCCAGTGCTGCGAGTGAGGGTTGTATTCCACTAGAAAAAATAAAACATAGATTATATTATCACTAGCGCTCTGGCTCCGGCTTCGCACGGGGGCAATGTTGTAATGTGGTGTCGAGCGATTTGCGCGCCCGCGCCCGCATCGGCCCGCCCGGTCACGGTATCGCGAATACTGTTTCTTGTTAATTTTAAATCTGTGATATCTATTGAAATATAAATGATAATGATTTTCCGTAAAGAACAAACTTTATCTACATTAAATGCCGGTCATAACTAACTTATTTAATTAGATAAGGATTAATAATATATGGGTCAAAATATTCTGGGTAAGCGTGTTTCCATCTTGGGCTTCGTCTTCGTCCGTTATGGGCGGGTCAATAGACAAACGCAAGCCCATTTAATTAAAATATACTATGTTGTAGTGATTTACCCCATATTGCCACATCAGACTTTTATATACTGCTGAATATAATGCTGTATATTCTGATGAGAAGTTTGATGTCTCTTAATATGATCTATCCAAATATTTTTTGAGACCAATATAGGCTGTGGTTGGTAGGTGGTTAAGAACCAAAATAGGTCTGTGTGGTCTTACCAGTCAAACATCTTTAAATTAAATCAAAACGACTTACAAGGCAGCAACAACAAATGCTGCAGCAGCGACAGCAGGTGTGGGTACGCAGCGGTATGACTGAGCTTTCGTCGCAGCAGTTCGAACATGTTAGCAGCACTTTTAGTATCCACATGTTCTTTGTCGAACCGACGCGCCAATTCCCGCTCGTCCTCGTTGCGAACCATTTCGAAGAACTCGATGTGACGGTCGAGGGTCTCGTTCTCGTATTTGCGGAGTTTTTCTATCACTGTGGGAAAGACATAAATTTATGTAGTGGAGTTGGTTGAGCTTCATTACAAAATACTTAGAAAGTTGGCTTCAAAATAATCCCAATCTCAACGGCCTTTACTTTATTTACCTTTCGATATGGGACTAATGATGCAGATTTCTTACAACATGCTACAAGAAAAGTCGGGTCATAAAGTCTCAATCATAGTTCATCATAGGTCTCAAAAAGCATCATAAGAAGATCTATTCACCTGGTTGTATCCCCAACATCAAGAGCTCGTATCTCAAATGCAGCCTGAACTCCAGGCTTTCCTCTCCAGGTCCGTAGTTGAGTACGGCGTTCACGAAGGACATGATCGCGGTCTTCAAGCCCAGGTCGTCTCGGTACGCGCCCGTACTCCGGTCTAATTCGTTCATTATGGCCTGAAAGCGGGCTCGCTCACCCGAGTATTTTTGGAAGTGAACCATTGCTTCTAACACCTGAAAATATAAGTTATTAATTTAAAGAAATGGAAATATTTGTAAAGCAGTTTACATTTATAGCATAGCACTTATTTGATATACTTGTAATACACAGTCATCGACGGGGAGTCCAACCTCACACATTGAAACCAGAATTGTTTCGAGCAGTGCGGTATCAAAGGAGCTTCCTTTCGCGGACGCTCAGATTGTGAATTAAGCTCCCTGCCGTGGTTGTCCCAATGGAGTACAGCATGGGATTCTTCAAAAAGGGTGTGAAGAGAATTCTGCAGGGTCGGCAACGCGCGAGTAATACCCCTGGTGTTGCAAGCGTCCATAAACTTCGGTAACCGTTTACCATCAGGCGGGCCGTATACTTGTTTGCTAGTATGTAGGATAATGCGGCGCCACGCCATCTATCTTTCAGTGTGTGAACTATCTTAGTGTTACTGATAGATGGCTCATAGATGTCGCTACACTACCTAAGTAGTATAAAAAAAAACAATGTGATGTGTACAGAAACTGTTCCACATCATTTCTTCATCCCCATTTCTGAACCATCGAACCAGGAAGATCACGTCGTCGACATCTCGTTTTATATGGACACAACACTGCTCCTCTTTCCATATGAGAGCAACAAGGCCTTTTTCGGCCTCTTCATTGCTCCTTCTGGGGTGGGTCGATGGCCAAACAAATTTCAGTAAGCATATTTAATATTATAGGAACCAAATATTGGATTGTCATCCAGAATGAACCATCTCTGTCGCAACCTTTAAAAAGCATAAGAAACTTACCTTTTTATGTCCTCCAGGTACAAGACAGACAGCGCCCAAAATCTCAAGTGCAGCGACCTTGGTCTTGACATTCTCAGTGTCGAGGGACTGTGCAATCAGATCGATGCTGGTGGGGTGAGCCAGGACGTGTGCACGACCAGTCTGCGTAGATAATAAAGCATTGTGAGATAGACTTAGCAAAGAGACCAATAAATACATAACCAGCTTTTTTTTTAAAGTGAGGAATTTTGCGAGGACTTACTTCATCGTAAATGTCGAGCCAAATTGGTCAGTTTTGAAAGCATTTGCGATTCATCAGTTAGACTAATGACAAAACTACCAGAAAACTAAATACAAGATCTTGTACATTCCTGGTCTTTAAGAATAGTCCAGAGAAACTAGCTGCATCTACGAAATATATGTAACATAAATTTACAGTAGGTACATCTTCAACTATAGGAGTACCAATCTACATTTTTACATGTACAAAGCCAAGCAAACTCAAAAACTTACAGAATTATTCATAAGCGCCTTTATCCCCGCTATAAGGTTGTGCCTGGTGATGGCATCGTCCCGTGGTGCTCTTTGCAAGGCGTCGAGGAGTGCACCAAGTCCACCCTGCTTGATGAACCGGATAACGAAGCTATGTGCTCTCGTCCGAAGAGCTGTCTTCAGTCCATCTACGAGGGCACAGGTCTCTGGTGCTGGCACGCCTTCTGATGATGCGAAAGCCTGGAAAAAATGAGAAGTGTGATTTTTCCTCTGTAAGCCGGTGTAATAAACAACAGTATTGAATGGTCAATTCATATCTCCGAAAATGTACGCTCCATTCGGTCCTTCGAGGTAAAGGTCAGTTCACACTTCGAGGTAAGAGTCGCGACGCGACGCGGCAAGCTTAGATAGCAATAGAATATATAACTTTATTTCCTACACAAAAAGGTGCACATTTCAATGACAGAATTCATGAAAAGGCTCGCCGCCGGGAGGCGTATCTGAATTATCTCCCAGTGCTTTGGTATTGTGTTATGAATAACATAATTTTGTAAGTTTAATTTTAATGTGAAAATGTGAACCGCCGAAAATATATTTTTTTGATTTTTTTAATTTTAAAGTATACCTTTTTGTTTACTAAATAATGTTCTATATTCTATTATTATTTTAAAAAAGTGCGCGCCGCGTCGCGTCTCGGTGTGAGCAACTTTTTTTCTACAACTTCTTGAACTGGTGCTCCTTTATCATCATCACCATCATCGGCCTTTCCATTCTCCATTCAGCCATTTCCGACCACCTTTAGTACTGTATCAGGCCAATATCATCATCCTACTTACGTCAGCAATCTCATTGAGGGCCTTGATGTAGTCTTCGACTTGTGGTGCCGTTGCCAAAGGTGGAGCTTGCCCCGGTGGTGGCCGGCGACTGCAGTAGATCTGCCACTTCTTGACTGCCGGCAGATCCATCATCGCTGCTTTGTTCACTGCTGTAAGGTCCAGTTCCTCCTAAAAAATAGAAATAGTCGGGTGAGATAATTCAAATTCAAAAGAATCAGAAAATGAATTCAAAATATAGGCCGGCATTTACAAGGAAAGTGGTTTAGCATGAATAAATGAAGGCTTGATCAATTAAAATTCGATTAAATATATCCAATTAAAAATAACATGTCCAAATAATATTAAACTACTAATCAGAACTGGAAAATTTTATACAAACAAGTCACGAACGATACTAATTTAGAATTCAGTAAATCTCAAAAACCTAGCAAAAACTCACACATCCAACTAAAACCTTGCACCGCAATAGGATATTGAATTCAACCCAATTGGAACCGCCAAAAATGGAGCCGCAAGAATCTCACAAATAATTGACAGAGCGTCAAATGAAGACACAGACATAAATGGTCATTGCTAACGAATGCCGCCAAATGTCAAATTGCTGGTACCGGATTTCCTTGATTAGAAGAAAGGGGCTGTTTGAGACCATTGGATTTATTAATAGTTTCCATTAGAAACTAGTATTGATTATACCGAAGTCGTGATAGTTTATCGGATAGGCGGGAATGTCAATAACGATTAACCGATTGACTTATTGAAATACCGGGAATTGAAACGGCAAAATACCATAGTACAAGTTATAAGTTTTTGTTAAAAATTTCTTTTTTAATACAAGCTTTTTTTGGGGACTGTTCTTTTTGTTGACTGTACTTGCATTGTCATCAGTATACTAATGTATACCAAATATCAAGTCAATCGAAGTGGGTGAAATTCGACTTGCAAGATTCCACCCGAACATACATACATACAATACAAGTTAAATAGAAGCTTGTAAAAACGACAGTCACTTAAATTTCATGAAATTTATGATTTCAATTTAACTATCGATCAAGGCCCATTTTCACTAAAACGAATATCATGGATTTTTACGACACATGGTGGTGGAAGATGGATCTAAAACAAAAATTATAACAACGTTAATTTCCAAACAATGTTAAAATATTATAATTATCTTGCAAGAGAAATATAATATCCATTATTAACATTATAACCTAGGATCAATAAAAGATACATTTTAGTAGGTAGGTCAAAACGACTTCTGAACCAATAACAATAAAATTCAAATTAGAATCAACATTGAAACAAAGCGGAAGGATAGTCCATCAAATACATGCAAATAAAACTACAAATCATTGCGGATAATCTAATCGACTGCATAACAGGGAGAACAAAAGGCAATTGGACTTCACTTTCATCTCGAGGAAGGCCTCCTATTGCGAGCGAGAAGCTTAGCGGAGCGGAACCGAGACTAATGAATGATCGCTTCTAGCGCCTTGGTTTGAACAACCCCGCTGGGTATGAAATTAAATAAAAATTTAAATTATTAATTTGTAATACATTAAGGGAAAGAAAACATAACTACATGTAGGTAGGTACTAAACTAAGATATTATTTTTTTTAAAAAACTAAAAGCTATAAATATTTTGCTAATAGCCATAGGCGAAACTGACTAACAAGTGGACCGTTTGCTGGCTTTTCCCAAAAAATATAATACCTGACTATATTTAGCTGCAAAATCAGAAATTAATTTAAAATTGCCGTACATTATATGAAATACAATAAGCTCAAACAATTTTTATGGGCTGGTTAACTGGAGCTTTTTCAACAACCATTATACAGAAAGAGTATTTTTTTAGTCACTGCGTCAACTTTCAGGCTTGAAAGTTCTCATAGAGATTATCTTCAAACGACAAATAAAATAATCATCCAACAGCTCACAGTGGGACGGAATCCTAACAGCTGTCATGTAAATTTTGCCTTGATTACATGCAAGTATTGTACTTATTTGTCCGACTTGAACTGCCTCAAGGAATAGATTGTTATACGTTAGCCGGGTTAAACTATGTTTACGCCCACATTTGTTGATCCGGAAGTAAAATTACGTAGGTGTTGCTGTTATGAAGGTAGTTGACAAAATGTTTAGAGTATTTGACGTCTCAATATTTACTTTATACAAGCTTGAAGTCAATAGTGATTGATAAATATACCAAATCAAATAAACCTTTGATTTTGATAAAGTTATGCAGATATTTATTATTTTTCTAGATATATTTAGAACAAGTTTAGAATCATTAATTGTACATAAACAGTCTCTAAGTAATTTCAGTCAGTTAGCTTAATTGACAGGTCAAGTTATTATTTTAATTCGACAGCATTTATTTAACTCAAACACTAATGAAGGTTTAAAATGTCACAACCAGGCTTATGGGAGTTCCATAATTGATCCAGCTAAATATGAGTTATTTAATAATAACTCATATTTAGCTGAATCAATTAAAAAAAACAACCCTGTATAATTACAGGGTTGTTTTTTTTATACAATGAAGTCGGTAAGCAAGCATACATCGCGCCTGATGGCAAGCAGCTACCGTATAGCCATGATTATTATGTACGCTTACAACACACTACCACAGATTACTAAATAGTTACTACGTAAACACTACGTATCGCTTACGCATTGCCGACCCTTCCACCCTCACCAATGAGCTCTGGCGACCTAACTCACGCGCAGGAATACAACATAAAGTTATTTGGCTGCAATTCTGTAAGGTACTTCCCCAGTCGAGCTGCCTGTGAAAACGCTACACTCATCATCATCATTATCAGCCTATAATGTCCCACTGCTGAGCACAGGCCTCCTTTCACAAATGAAGGTGAAAGGGAATGGGCAATACTCCACCACGCGTGCCCACTGCGGATCGGTACTCTACCTACCTTAAAATCTTGGAGAGAAAACATTTTACCTAAATAAGAAGTTATTTATAAGAATACTGATTTAATTCCAGATCTTCCCAGTGACTGACTGACTGCCGAATCAGTGGTTTCTTTAGCAACTTGACCATCATAAGGCATCCTAGGGCTTTGGCTTTTACTCTGACTTTAAATCTACTAAACAGCTATATTTAATAAATAAACAATGTTTTTATGTAAACACACGTGAATACGAGTTTGTGAAAGACAACAAAAACGTACATAAAGCTCCTTTATACCAACATATGTATTTGCTAAGTCGCCTTTCTAATAAACTTGTTTAACATCCTCACAATATTTATTTAACTTTGTTGTATATTTGTTCAGAAAATAAAGATCACCATTTGTTTTCACTCGTTGAAAACAGTAAGAACTAATAATAAAGTTAAAATAAAAAGTTGAATACCATCTTCTCTGTAAAGCTCTCTTTGAGGCTTACTCATAATGTGCCTACCCAAACGGCCACATCCTCAGAACCACGGTGTGGTGTGGTCGACCACAAGCTATAAAAATCTAAGAAAAGAAGTAGCAATAAGATTACCTACTCTAACTAGGTAGTATAATAACTGTTTTAATATAATATGATCAAGAAGTATAAAGCCCGTGGAGAGCGCGTGCGGAGATACCGCACTCGCCAAACATATGATTTCTAACGCATATGTTAATTTTCGTTAATTCTATTTATAACAGACGGAGATTTATTACAAAAAACAATGAAATTACAAAAAAGAATATAGGAGAAACGTACTCAAATCTTTATTAATTTCAAAATCAAGTAAATATTTATAAAATTAGCTTTTAAAATCATATTAGGTACCTCTTTCTTTTTCAAAATTGAACCCATAATCTCGGCATCGCAGACCATTCCTCTTTAACGTTTGCTGTTATTTCTAATACAAATAATAATCAAAACCGATTACAAAACTCAAACAAATTATAAATGACCACCAGTCTCCTTTGCGCCTGCCAATCAAATCGATTCCCCCATAGAAATCGGTGAGTTGTGTTTGAAACAAAATCGTGTCGACGCACACTCCACGGGCTTTATACTTCTTGTATATGATGAACAAATTACAATCTATATGTAGAAAATTTCCTCAAGTCTGCTGCTGCTTCCGATTGACGGCAAGCTAGCAGGATGGCAGCGTTTCCACTTTTATATTGGTCTATTCTGATATGATATGGCTGATATGATAATAATTACAAGACTTGAGACCTACATAGTATGTACCAACATTATGCCCTGATGAAAGACCACTTATAAAATAGACTCATGAGAGATTAACCACTTTACTAACTAAAAGATTCTAATGGTCATTTAGCTTACATTTTAGGACACAGCGTTTAAGGCAGATTACTACGGAATTCTCCAAGTAGGCACAGTCTCTTTAGGATCCTGAGCCGGCATTGTCCGCATAGCGTGGCGTTTATAGTAATTGCCATAGTAAGGCGTCATTAGAGATCATCGGGGTTGATGACCCTGCTCCTACGTGCGGCACTGAAGTGTTGACTGATGTGATGATTTACGATGACAGTGTTAATATTGCAATGTGAAACTATGAGCTATTGAATGTCGGCAAAAAAAATCGTGTTAACAATTACTCTTCTACAATAAAGATCTGAATTGAATGTGCCAAGTCACCGCAGTAACTTCTTTGCATTTTTTATACTGCTAAGGAGGCAAATATGGCCCATCTGATGGTAAGCGGTAACCGTAGCCTATAGACGCCTGCAACACCAGAGATATCACTTGCACGATACCGTCCTGGTGAACACGGGTGTTAAAGAGAGGTTTGATTTGAAAGAAGTTGACAAGACAGCGGAAGATAATTTTATTCCACTATGGTGGCAAACAAGCATACGGCCCGCCTGATGGTAAGCAGTTACCTATACCTATGGACGCTTGCAACACCAGGGGTATCACTAGCGCGTTGCCGACCCTAAAACTCTCTATTTTTAAAATTCTCTACTAAACCCTTGATTCCCGCATAGGAACTGCCAGCACAGCGCCTACTCATGGAGATTGACGACCTTACAGTCAGTCTTGCAGAAGTAAACCAACCAGCAATTTACCCAGGATTATTTTAGGGTTTATCTCCATTACTAAACTTTATAGAGTCACTTGTACATACTCTAATCCGATAAGACTCAGGTACAAACAACTTTCTATCGCAGACGGACAACAGACATAGATAAGGAAGTGACTCGAAACGAGTTTAATAAGGTAGCTCATCGAGAAATGATAACCTGATAACCTTTACTGATAATTTAGTATCAAGATGTGCGTACTTAAACATTTTCGGTGAATTATTTTAAGTATCTGTGGGTGACTGTCTTCTGACTGACTGCTCGTTAACATTTTATTAATTAAGTCTGTCGCCAAGCACTTACCAATTTTTTGACAGTAGCACTTGAGGTAAGAGGCTGAGCTTCATAAAGCCTAAAAGGCGTTGCCTTTTAGGCTTTATGAAGCTCAGCTGAATACAATGGCAATCTCCTTGATAGTGCTAATCCATGGGAGACGGTAGCCATTTACCAACGAAGCAATACTCAGGGAGAATCTTATACAGGGACTTTTAATTCCTTGATTCTTACTAGAAATCCCTTCAATGCAAGATAAATCAACAATAACAGCAAATTTTGAGTTGCAATTATTATTGCCTCGATCAAAACCTGTACCGGATTAAGGGCAAGCCAGGTTAGCGAGAACGGAAGTTCTGTCGAGGAATTTCCGCAATACCTGTCAATAAAGGTAAATGCGTATGAAGAGTCAATGTCAGTATGTTTTCACAAAGTCATCTTGTAGATTCTACAAGCTGAGATTTCTCTTGTTTCTAGTCTACAATCAGTTACTCTACAACAACCAGTTAGAGCGACGAGGAGTCACAGTGTTTGTGATACTCAAAAAAGTGTATGTTTCTTAAATTCTTAAAGATAGCTTTGAGATCCTGTACACCTGTACCCACGCTTAGAAGACAAGGTTAAGCTGGCATCCAAAAAGCTCGGAGTGCTCAATAAAGCGAAGCAGTACTTCACATCGGGGCAAAGACTGCAACTTTATAAGTCGCATGTCCGGCCTCATATGGAGTACTGTTGTCATCTGTGGGCGGGGGCACCTAGATACCAGCTTGGGCCTCTAGACTCGGTTCAGCGACGTGCCGCTAGAATAGTTGACGATCCCGAGCTCACAAGCGGCTTAGAGCCGCTCAGTCTGAGGAGAGACTTTGCCTCTTTATGTGTGTTCTACCGCTTGTACAACGGACAGTGTTCTGAAGAATTGTTTAAGATGATGCCCACAGCTACCTTCCACCATCGCAACTCTCGCCATCGACAGGGAGTCCATCCTCACACATTGAAACCAGAATTGTTTCGAACTGTGCGGTCTCAAAGGAGCTTTCTTCCGCGGTCGCTCAGATTGTGGAATGAGCTCCCTGCCGAGGTTTTCCCAATGGACTACACATACAGCATGGGGTTCTTCAAAAAGGGTGTGAAGAGATTTCTGCAGGGTCGGCAACGCGCGAGTGACTCCCCTGGTGTTGCAAGCGTCCATAGGCTACGGTAACCGCTTACCATCAGGCGGGCCGTATGCTTGTTTGCTACCTAAGTAGTATAAAAAAAAAAAAAAAAAAAAAAAAAAAAAACCTCCTCCTGATCTCCTGTACCAGTACCTTGAGTACGGCGCAGATTTGGTCTATGTTCAAGTCAGAAGCTACACCGGGGCCAATTTTTAAACTTATAGGTATAATATGTAAGTCTATTTAAAGTCACTATAATTCAAATCAAACGAGCTAAGACAAGGCGGCATCGTAAATATATACTAGTTTATAATAGTAGAATAAGCGGCCATTTATCACTCAATTGAGTGAGAACTAGACAAGTATTTACGACTAACAAGTAATCAAGGCAAGTATTCAACTATTACTATGTGCCAGTACTCGCGCGAGCGGACACAGGGCTAGAAAGCTATGTGGATTCTACCTGTAGTAATGAAACTTTAAACGACAAAGTAATATTTTAACATCCCGACTAATATTGACGAAGAGTCTGATTTTCAAAAAACTATGATATCACCTATATAATTTGAAAGACAGAAAGGCGTATCACTCGCACGTGGCAGAGCCTAAAAAAATCTCTTCATGTCCTAATTGTAATGAAGTCTTATGATGCGTCCATGATACGCGAAGCGAGCACGAGCCGAGCCTCGAACGAACAGGATTCGTTCGTTGCTCGCGATTTCAAGCGTGGACGTACTTAGCAAGCCTTCAACGAGCCAACAACGAGCGCGATTCGAATACCTGTGTTCGTGAAAAAACTGACAATCGGGCGGAGCGCAGTCGAGCACGCTACGAATGCTCGTTCGAGGCTCGCAAGCCCGTCCACGCTACGCGAATCGTGCTCGCAGTGTGCTCGTTCGTGGCTCGGCTCGTGCTCGATTCGCAAAGCATGGACGCACCATTACAATTCGAACAAGACGTAGACTATTGTCTAGAGGACACCAAAACTAAAGAACATTAAATTCTCGAATGTAAGAATACTCCAGCAAACGAACTGTCGTTCGTAAAAAAATATCGTTAACATTATATAATTGCTGAACAATTATAAATATTACACATTTCAAGGCTAACTTGCAAACAAAGAGCGACCTGCCTTGCACTTCATGCAAATAATATTACATTTACTTAAATATCTGGACATTTAAGTAATGCGGTCAATGAGAACAACACTCGCCAAGTGGATATCATCTGTGACCCCCAGCATAATGCGATGGTGGACATTTACCATCGAATATATTTAAGAGACACGTAATGTTGCATACAATTTATTCTTAATTGAGTTACATAGTTTATGAATTTTAATGATAGATAATAAAGTTATAATCTTACATTATTTGCATGCAACCATAGTACAAGCTCTGCTTAATTTCGGCTTTAATCTGTGGTTTCGGTTCAAATGGTACGTGTAAAGAATGTCCCAGTCCCAAATACATGTAATTTAAAAAAAAAAAAAACAAAATACCGAATCGACATAAAAATCTATATAATAATTGGACTGTTTTACAAAAACCATGAACCGACTTCAAAGTACACTAAGAAGTAATCAAATCCTAATCTGATGACAATGGGACCAAACGGGAAGCGTACCCTTTCAAATAAAAAAATAATTTTCCAAATCGGTTAATAAATGACGGAGTTATGAGGTAATAAACATAAAAAAACATTCGTATTGAGAACCTCCTCCTTTTTTTGAAGTCGGTTAATTACCTAAACTGCTCACAAAATTTCATGAGAATCGGTTGACAAACGCGGCCTGTAGAGGAAACCAACCGGATAGACGTTCAGATTTCCATAAAATGGCGGAACATTTTGAAAAATTTCCAAAATTCCGAATAACAAACAAATTCTATATAATTACCGAACCTGCTCACAAAATATCACGAGACTCGGTTGAGAAATGCGACCTGTGGAGAACAGCCGGAAAGACAAACGAAAGCATTTTTGTCCAAGCTGAAACGGAGATGCTTCGCACGGTTAACTGAAATTGTCATTTAAAAACTACATTTAAATGTATGATGGCTAATATAGATTGTTTCCTTTAAAATAGCCATTACTCGCTCTTTACGATGATGAAAATGTGCGCTTTCACGTTATCGTAAACATTACATTAAATAACATACGAATTGACTACTCATGTTTCAACAAACACTGGACAAGGCAAGCTAATTCAAAGGTTATAGAGATCCACTCTCTCCGCCACACCTTAGGAGTGGCGCCTTTATAGGAAACCATATTAAGCTATTTGTATGTACTACTGCAGAAACTACAACTTTCAGTGCTACTACTATTGTACGATTAAAGTACCTAGCCTCACAATCATTCATTAAGTGGAAATATTTAGCAAATAAGGAGCCGCGAGCATTGTTAAATCTTCCGACTTTTTTATGCCCATAGAAATAATGATAGCAATAATGTTTAGAATTTATCTACAAGACATTATTTTTGGGAAAAACTATTGAACAAAAAGTGAATCAAAACACATAAGTGTAACAAAGCCAAAGTAAATCAAATTTACAAAGATTATAAAACAATCTTGAAAAGTAAATGACGCAAAAATGTTTAAAAGAAACTCAGGTACGTACATACTACATACAGGTTGAGACAACAGAAAATATTGTTTTCTACAACAACAGGTCATAAAAACTAATCAGAAGAGTTGATAAGACATGCGTAAGCGCACACCAGTTAATTAAAGGCGACAACCGAAATGCCACCGCACTTTGACATTGACAAGTGAAAAGGTTGGTTGTAAGTTAATCACCCGTTAGAAACTTGGAGCAGACATTCTCGCCACTCTTTATTGCCGTAACTAATGCGATGACATTACAGATTCAATCATTGACTGTAGATATTTTAGTAATTCTGATCAATACAGCGTTGAAATAATTATTAGTTCATAGTATTTAGCAAAGTAATTAATTTGTTTGCAATAAAGATAGCGAACTTTCGATCGACACTGATATTATAAAGAGGAACAGTTTGTAAGTTTGGATATAGGAGGTAATCTCCGGAATTACTGATCCAATTCTGAAAATTCTGTCACCAATAGGGTCACATTATCCCGAACTTCTCATTTCGGGACAGGTAATCGTTAATAAATATAACAATAGTATGTTTATATAAGATGGAGAACAAAGAATGTCAATACAAAGATTGATGGTAATGAATTGACAAATGCTTAATTTAATAACGATTCAGACATACATAACTATATAGATAATACACGAAACAATTTAGAAGGATTAGTTATCTATGGCCTAAATGCTAATGGAATGTAACCTAGCAAATATCCTTAATAATCCAGTTATATTGTCATCGCCATTAACAGATATAAATCTATGAACTGAGAGAATGAATAAAAGGATCGTGAGTTCTCGTGACTGGCCGAAGGTTATTTGGTAATTAATTCACGATAACCACTTGCTAATGCACTAGAAAACTTATATAACTTGTTTTATGATCGGCATTCAAAGGTTAATCATATCAATAACTCTGAGACATCAGGAATCTTGAGACCTTTGTGACAAATAAACCAAGTGTTATTGAACATAATTGTTTGCCTGTCTACAATGTACTGTTGTATAGGCAATACCGATTTTAAAGTCGAATGGTCTATAGCTGATGGTAGATAATAAACTGGATAAAGAGTATGGTTTCCAAAATATCAAAGTTTAACAAAAGTTAGACGTACAGACATTAAATAACAAAATCTGTCTAATACTACCAAATTATATAAGTTCACCAAAGGTCTGATTGACCATGAAGCAAAAATTGCTTAACTAATTTCCGACCAAATATTAAACTCTCTGCAGTAAATAATTTTCGGACAAATAAATATTACGAATCCTTGTTCCTAATGTTCGTCAATTAGAACATAATTATATTAACCTTTCATATTTATATCTAAAGTTATTTTGAGTTCATAATGTTCTTGTATTTACATAACCGGATTGAAGCCAAATTACTGTCCGAGCAGGAAAGTGAAAAAATATTGTACTTTATTTATAGACGACAACCTGCCTGAAGACTTGTCATGTCATTAAGGACCATCATCGTCTTGACAGATGACTTCTCCGATCTGATAGCTTTAAAAAAACTCATTTTATTTTCTTAAAGTCACCTATAATATCTACAGAATAAAATAGTAGCCGGAGGTATATTACAAATCTTACCTAAAGAACACATAAAATAACGAGAAATTTCAACATTCAGAAAATAGTTGCATGTAATAACTGTTGCTACAGTTAATGATAGCTCATTTTTGCCTAGAATGAATTATTTGTGTCAGTTGGCGTGGTATTTGCTATCATGCATCAGAAACATCTAAATAAGCAATGCTGATGATTGTCAAAATGTAGGTAAAGGAGAAGCTCTAACAATGAGGTAGAAAGTTCAGTATCATGCAATGCAGGTAATGCATTTCCTCGCAGCGGATAGTAGAGCAATTTTTTTTAGGAATAGACTAATAGAATAGACTGGTCACATGCTTGAGACTTAATTCCCTGTATATCCACATTAATAAGCTCAAACTCCCACGTTACCAAATCGACTTTGCCCTAAACGGCGGCGTCACCTGCTTATAAATATACGCCCAGCGCGATTTATATTAAAGTGAAAACTCATAACACATCTACAAGCTGGCAGAGAATCGTTAGAGAAATCATTAATTACTCCATTGGCACATTGGCAGCAGTGCCAATCATGTTGTCGACACCATGATCTCGCCAAGGTCCGAGAGAAAGTTCACAATGGACTTTTAGTGTATCGCCAAGTCATTTCGAAGTGAAAAATTCCTGAGTCAGCGAAACAGTGAAAGCTTTTGAGTGTAAATATTTCTGCAGATTACGATTGAGATAAAAGCTCAGAGTGCAAATTTTATGAGAATCAACACTTTTATTTCTGTTTTATGATTGTCTTTGTTTCCAAAGTAGGTAAACAAAATTGAAATGGAATTGAAGTAAAAATATTTTACCGCCTTATTTAGTTAATGCCTACGTTATTTCAGTAACCTGTGTGCAAAAATTCATGTTTCTATAACGTGCAGTTTAAACTATGTTGATATGTCAGTCAGACAGTTTCACCTCCTGCAATGTGAAATTTTGTTGAGATCGTTTGTGTATTGATAAGCAAAATACAAGAAATGTTGGCATACGTAAAGAAACAACCAAATTCAATGAATGGGCTGATGAGTACAACATTGATTAAACCGAATCCAAAAGAAGATACATTACCAAAGATCACTCTCGTGTTTTCAACTCCATAAAAACTTTGGTAGTGAGCTTGTACATTCATTACCTTTTGTGGTTACCAACGAGTAATTTAATCGGACTTCCGACCACAAACTGAGTAATGACAATCATCTTCATCTTTTGTCTATGTTACCGATCTGTCATCGAGCCTTCACTAGCCAGTGAAAGTGACAAGTGATACCAAAGTGTGTTGCATCACTTCCAGTCTTGTAATCTAATTTGTTTCATCTAGATTTTACACACGCTCAGCTTTTAATTCTTATTTGTGCTTGGAGCTTACATGTAACATTATGTCCGCTTGTTATTTAATAAGCTAGATCTAAATTAAGATTGCATCGACATGACGTCAATAGAAAATTATTTAAGGAGCCACTTAAATTTAAACTATACTGGATCCTAACACAAAAGCACACATAAGAAAAATCTCGGGAAAAATTCCAGAAGTGGATTAAAAGAGCCTTGTGATGATAATATGAGAAAGCCTATAGTATAATTATCGTTTTAATTTAACAGTATGGTACTTTACGATAATAACAGCAAATTAAAAACCGGTTTAAGTCGGCTAAGATCACACAACCGGTCACGAGCCGAGTGAAATTTCGTTTGCACACCGCTTATCGCTAAACCGATAAAGTAGTTAATTGAACGTTTTGTTTGAGTACAACTTTGCATCTGTATTTAGCAAAAAATCTGTATCAATGTAACATAATACTTTCATATTACTATAAAAGTCATTGAGGTTCAGAGATTCATTCTAAAGAGATATATTATTATCCTTTTAATGGTAGCACAGATATTTAAGTTGAGCAACTTTTTTCTTTATCTCAATACAGTTGTGCTGGGAGTCATCAAAAGACCATGCCTACCATGCATTCTACTACAGAACCAATTCAGACACCCCTTAATTGAAGACCTTATTCCCTACATCTTCACCTAATTGTTCAACAGCGATCACTAATTCATAACAATTTTCACTTCAACTCAACCCTTTATTGCTAACAGGTAAAATATAGGGATTTAATAAATCAGATGGTACGATAGACCGCGAAGTATCGATGCGGCTCATAGCGGTACGCGGAGACCGGCAATTTGCGTCGGTGCAGGCACCAGCAACCAGTAAATCAAATTAAACGCCACCTAGGCTATCTGGTGCTCATTATCTGATTCAGATTGCTGAGGGTTAGATGAGTTTGATTTTCAAATTAAAAAAAATATGTTAATGGAGATTTTACTCTGCAATGGGAATTCGGGCTTTAGGCTTAAAGGAAATAAAATATTATAATAAATGTGAATTAGGAACTATAAAAGTATTCGTTGATGTAAATGGTACTAAGTACACTCAGTAATGAGAATATTGCTAAGTAATGGGTAAGAATACATTTATTTTGCTTACTTTATAAATTCTATTTTGTGACTTGGGAGACTCCTAACATAGCAATGGACTGCAAGATTAACTAAAAAAGCGCTCGTATAATTCTAATGAACAAATACGTATCTAACAAGAACTTTGTCAGCCCTAACCTTCTATTCTACATTGTGAAAGTGGTCCTTCGGCCCAGGTGCTAGCAGGCGTGACCACCACAGACCACCACTCATGGATATAAACAACACCTTTACAATTCTACCACATTATGTAAATATATTCAACATCGAGTTGAGACATAAGGATGTACTTATTTAGCAATTAAGCATGGTACTTTAACTTAGACAAGTTTGTATGAGATGAAAACATCGATACGGCAACCGTTTATAAAACCAAGTCGGTAAACAAGCGTAAGGCCCACCTGATGGTAAGCGGTTAACGTAGCCATATGGACACTTGCAACACATGGGGCTTCATTCACGCGTTACCGATCCATCCCCCTCCCCAATGAGCACTGGTGCTGGGTTGGTCACATTACTCACGCGCAGGAACACAACATAAAGTTATTTGGCTGCGCCACTATTCTGAAAGTTGGAGGTTTTTTTTTTAACAATCCCGATTACGATTGTCGACAACCATCTTGTCTAGGGGGGCTGTTCTTAGAGCGAATAAACGGAACGCTCTACCTCTCCTCTCATAGCTTAGGTTTAGTTTACAAATATTTATTTCAAAAATGTATTGCCCCATTTTGACGACTTTCAAAGCACTGTATTTCTCACAGTATTTCATCTAGGCTGGTTTTAGGCAACATTTGATTCTAGTGGGTGGAACCTTGGGCTAGATACACTTACACTATAACTTATTCATACAATACCCTTTCGATAGTAAAACATGAATATCAAAACGAAGTGCATTGAACTCAAAGAAACACTAATTAGCCGAGCGAGATAAAGACAGTAGTCTATGGTTGCATAACACCAGTCTGCTCATGCAATGATGCAATTGGTGTAAAATGATGGGAACATAGGCTTCTTGGCGCTACACGGTATTACGACAACTATAATAATATAAGTTTCAAAGAGACTCTCTATGAGGTTATTAAAATTCTCTGTTGAAAACGTCGATTGTCTTGTTGAGGAAATAATTAGCGATTCAAATGAATATTTGGTAGGATTAGCATGATAGGTTCATAAGGTAATTGGAATATCAGCAACGTAATTTGATCATAGACAACAAATTCAGGAATAACAAAAACATCTGGATTCTACAGAACATAATAAATTTATACGATTGGAATAGTCTACAAGAATTTTCGAAATTATAAAATGGAGACACTCGATTCCGAACACGTTTACCCAAAAAAGAAGATATCTGAACCACTGCATTTGAAACCCAAAGACTTCGGCAAAAAAAACTTGACTGCACGTAATAAAGAGAAATATTACTCACCACCAGCTCAGCAAACTTGGCATCGAGTTCGTCTTGTGGCGGCATTGGATGGGTGGGCGTGACGGCTTGCAGAGCCAACCCACCTTCACCCCCGACCACGCAGTACGTGATCTCTGGAGGCTCGTCATTCTGAAACCAAGCAGAGAACAACATAAAACAAAGAACTTCTTAACTTTGAATACATCACTATCCTGTAATATTTAAAATTCATTTCGTTAACATCGTAGTTGTCGCCGTTTTAAATACTTAGCAGTAATATAATCTCATCATAAAAACGTAACAAACAGAAGATTGCTTATACACTGGAAAAAATTGACTACAAGTGACTACAAAATTTTATTTAACAGTAACACAAAATTTGACGACCAATAACCTAAACAGAGTGACTTGCGAACTAAACTTACCAGTAACAAAACTAGTTTTTGTTCGTTACTAAATTATTTGATTAAATGTAACTAAAGTTAGTTTCCCGACAACAAAACGTCAACTTACATAAATAGTTTTGTAGATCATTTTTTTCAGTGTAATATGAATAGGAATGATGCTTCACTAACAATCTTGTAGTTGTTTAAATATTGCTCTATCTTTATTGTAGGTAGGTATAATAGCATTTACTAATAACAACTTATTATGTTTGTGTTATAAATACCCAAAGTTCGGAAAGTACAAGATAAAATCTATAAAGAAATTTGTTAACATTTCACAATTGAGCCAACGTTAAATGATGACAGCTCAATAGTTCATGATGATGAACCAGACCCTAAAGAAACTCATTCCACTCCAAATGGAAATGACAGCACACTGTTTAATTTGCAAAAGCATTGATATGATGGCATGAAAGCAGCAAAAAATTACGGAACTTCGAAAATTCTACATACAACGTTTTTTCGAGACATAAATCAAGAGAAGAACATAATCTGTTCGCATAAATACGAATACAATCAAAGGCACAGCCCAAGGCGGTAAAAATAGCAATTTAAATTGCAAAGGTACCTATACATATTAAGAGGAAGACTTAACCAGTTCCTTCCATAAAGGGAGAGTCGAGGCGAATGTGGAAACGAGGAAATGCTGATTGACAGACAGAAAAACATGACAATTACAGTAATGCACAACGCGCGATCAATCGCAATAATTGTATAGTAAATGCAATTAAACACATCGTAAGATGTTACTCTTTAAGGCACGCATGACCCTATCAATATTAAATGATCACCGTTTAACACATATCTGAGTCCATAATGGATTATTGTAATGCGATTATAAAAATGAGCCTCTTTGGATTGAGGTATGTTTAGTAATTTAGAATGTTGTTTATATTTTTTATCCGTTTTTTCTCAAGGGTTAGTTCGCATGGAATGTATTATACATTTTTCATTAGACGTAAATGGAGTTGTAAATAATTATAGAGTAACAACTCTCTCTTTTCCACTTTTCATTATCTTTGAGAGTTTTGATGAAGATAAAATTCAAACTTCAAAGATGTCTTTTACAATTCAGTGACGTCATCTGTGTAGCCGTTGCTTATTAGCCGAAAGATACAGATATGATCAATGGGTATAACATAAAATTTACTTTAACTGCATCTGAGTCACCATTCCGACCTTTAGGCGGCGCCTGCGCCTGCAGCGAGTTTCTGCAAACTGTCTCCCACCCAATGTCGCGCGACTCCATTGACTGAACATAATAGGGTTGCTAAACATTTAACACTGGATTTAATTTAATTGTACAATATTCACAGTCTTTATAGTTCAAAATTCAAAATTCAAAATTCAAAATCATTTATTCAAATAGACCTTCGCAGGCACTTATGAAAAGTCTGACTCTAATACTCTAATACCGGTTCGGAAGGTTGCATTTGCTGAGAAGAGCCGGCAATAAACTCAGCAATTACTCTTTTCAAAACAAGCTTAGATTCATTACATAATATTTACATTCTAATCGCACTGACAACAGTTGATAAATATAGGTACAGTAACTCAAATCTGTTTAAATACTATAAATATTAACTTTAATAAATAATTTTGCTTAGCTTTAGGTCCGTAGACGGCAGCGTATCGATGTGATTCATTTTACTAAAAGTACTAAAATCCTAATTTTAAAACCGGTTAAGTGCATGTAGAAACATATTTTTTGATTAGCAGATTTTCCCGAATTCGATAGTTATATCGACCACACGCATCTAAATTACTATAGCGGCTACATCTGGTTTCGGTTAAAACACAGTGCTTGGGAGTTTATTAGAGGCAAGATATTTAGTTGAACGAGAGTTCTCGTTACAGTTTTCTAGGAACAGCTTTAGCAGTAGAAACGTTACTTGTGCCGCTTTATATTTCGCAAAGATAAATGATACCTGAAAAAAAATATAAGGCTCACAACGACTAATAGTTTCATAGTGTTAGAACTCATCCGCACCTAAAGAATGTAGTAATACTGGCCCTTCAAGTACTGTAGCATAACTTTCTAAAGGAGCTGCTTTGATTACGTCCATAATAGAGGAAGAAAGTAATCCTACCACAGGCAGTAATCTGACAACAAATGGAGGAACAAACAGACTTTATCACACTAATGCTAGAGCAAACACAAGACAATGAGGTCATGAGCATCACAGCTTAATATTTACCGTACAAACAATGGAATATTCAAATAGTCATACTAAAGGTAAGTAAAGTATGGAATAGGAAGAATGCTAATAAAAACAAACTAAATCGTTTTCAACATGTAAAAAAAAACAAAGAATAAACAGCATGCTAATGTTGTTACTTTAAATAATTGCCGTATTAAAATTAGGCCTTTTTTCAGTGTTTGATCACAATCTAAACATATTTCACAAGTAATTTTATATTTATTTTCCACTGATATATGTAACGTGTTAACCCTACAACCCTTCAGGGACTATCAAGGAACTTGAGTATTTGCGGCGATGATTTCACCAGAAACGTCCAGAGTCAACTGAACAAGTTTATTTACGTACGTAAGGGCAACTTCATTATTAATAACGTATACGCCACACTTACACGCCATAAAAAGTATTCATGGAAATCCATAAATGGTTTTACTGTGAAATTCATTTGCTAAATCAAATATAACTATAACAGCTTGTACTAATATTGTAAGGGTGTGAACGGCAAAGCTTTTAGATCTACCGTTCCAGGAAAAATAAATCACAATTGGACTTACTTTGGTAACGAAGAATTGTCTTTTTAATAACTTTTTAGAAGTTTTTTTCTTGTCCTTAGATCGAAACATTTTTAAGTCCACTTAGTAACAAATTCAACACAGTTCCAGTGTCTACACAATTTTAAACTTCAATAACAAAAAGTTCACATGAAAAATAATTAATTAAACTTTTCAATTCTATGCACAACCCTCGAATCGAAGTCAGGACAAAGCGTCTCGACGCCGAACAATATGTCTCAATCAAAACGGGAGACATCTGTCTGCACAATAATTGCTTCCAGTCTATTTATTGATGTGCATTGTCTCTTTCTAATTCAATTAACGACTTCTAATAACATATCTCGGGTCTAGTGACGTAAAGGGCGCCCCAATCGGTGCTTTATCTGCCCTGTCGTCATTCAACCTTCACTCTTTCTCTACAATGATGCCAATTAACGTTATCAGGGCCGGAGATCGATTTAGAGTTAAATTATCATAAATTTCAAGTGCCCTTTAACCTTTCTGAAATACCAGTTCATAAGTATAATAGTTTTTGATTGCACAATTTCTGTAGCAATATTTTCGAATGTTTAGCTGCCCTCTTTGTGATTTGACGTTTGATCCCGCGTTGTTGTATTGAATTATTGTTGACCCAGCTGTTTGAACTTGTGGCTCTAATAGGTCTTTGGAAGTCGATTTCAATTCTTTCTTTGTTATTGTTGAAAATGAATTGTCCTTCATTGAAATGGGTCACACCAATAAAACAGCTAAATCTACAAACTAAATTTACATAACACGATTATTATATGTTTTTATATGATATTCTAGACACTATTTTTTAATGATGACATTTTATGCCTATTTGATGGTTTTATTTTTAATTCAGTCGTATTTTTAATAAATTATGTAAGAAGTAGGTACCAGTTACAATAATACTTTTTTAGTGTTTTTTTTTTATTTTTTTTTTATTAAAACACATAGATTAAGTACATAATTAAAATAGTGGTTGAAATTCAAAGCCATTTATTGAATTTAGGCACTAATAGGGCAATTAATGATGGTCTAAGCCACTGAAGTTACCACCAATTCGGAAATCAGCCTTTATACCTACTTATCAACCTGATAGAGATAAAAAAAATCTGTAAAACTAATATTATGGTTTATGAAGCTAAAGAGTTTGTAAGTTTTTAGTCACTAATGTGATTTTATAACTATTCTTGAAGATATTTATGAACATATTTACAACAAGTATATATACAATATACATAAAAACAATCGAAGATTATGTTAATATGACCATCAAACTACATCTTTCAAAGAAATAAAAATCATTTTCAAAATGAAAACACAGAGAAAATCAAGTGCTAAATAAGTTGCAATAAACAAGATGTTAAATCAAATATGTATGTAAATTAAAAAAATTACAACGCCACTTTAAAAACCATTCGTGTTAAGGAAATAACAATACATCTTGATAAACATTCAACGGTAGCCGAGAAATTATGATAAAAAGTGGCATAAATTATAATTTCGCGGACTTGCGTATGCGCACGTGGTCGAAAATCCAGCGAATCTCTCGTTGATAAATATGTATTGGCCGCGATAGCCGGCTTTCCAATACAAACGAAACTGGTTTCCGATAGAGTCCGTAGGGTTGACCCTAAGAACCTTTCTTAGCCTTTACGAACAAGCGAAGTGAAATTTAAGCACGTGTCGATGTCAAATTAATTAATTGGCGATACTTCCACGAAGATGAGTTGATTTGCTTTCATTTTAATGCGAGGTAACGCAGTTTTTATGCTTTTTAAAGTAAAATTAGACTAGTTTCGTTAGTTTCCCTTTTATCGCACAAATATTACTTAGATCCGATTATAAAAAAAGCATTTAGCGTATTATTTGATAAGATATATAATAACAACATGCAATGCATTTATTCATAGGATCTTTATCTATCAAGGATTAAATGACGACATGCAATTTTTTAAAGCATATTCAATTTACATTACTTGAATTGACCAAACAGTCAGCCACTCAACACGCTAACATAAGTTTGAAAAATTATCTGAATCGATGGTATTTAATAAAATTATTTTGTGGCTGCCTAACAAATTCACTTCGGACTAATCTTAATAATCATAATGGACATGTTATACATCTTAGAAACGCAGCCCACATAATGTACCCAATGAATAGGTACCAAATATAAAAAAAAAAAATTTTTTTTTACTTTAGTATCAATAAAAAAATGCAAATAAGTATTATTCATTATGGCGCATGACGTAGTTTTAAACACCCTGTTACGAGCGCAGTCTACTAGACTCGTGCTCTGGGCTTGTATTTTCTACCATTTTATACGTAAACTTTAATTTATTAACTCGATTTGTCGTGATTCATTTTAATATTTTTTTTTAATATAATAAATAATCAAAAAAATTTTTTTTCTTAATATGTAGACCTATTCATTGGATACATTATGTGGGCTGCATTTCTAAGACGAATAAAAAGTCACGGTGTATATAAACCGCAAATCAATAAATAAGATACAAAAATGTACGAAGATGAAAAACTAATAACATTAAAGTTCATAGAACCCGAACTCGTTCATGGAAGAAGTTATAAACACCGAAACGAAAACAGGTAAATAATTTCTCTGCCACTATGACGACCTCGGACCCTGACCTTCGAAATAATAAATAAACAGCGAATTTAAATAAATTAGAGAATTCTGATAATCACACGGATATAGATAGTAAGTGTCGCAACTGTTATAGTTTTCACTTTTGGTGAAACTTTGTTTACTTAAGTTTTTGAACTATACCTTGGCTCGCGGTTAAAAAGATAACAATGACATCAATTGTTATAATAGGACGCGCGGCCTTCGCGATAACCAACGGGTTAATCTTCCAAATCTATGCTCGAGCAATTCAGCCAATATCCTTACAAATCCATAAGTGACTCTGTTTGTTTGCTGTCTAAAAATTGTTAGGAGATTAACTTGGAACCCAGAGATTGATCGTGTCAAGTTTAATTTCAGACAAAAGGGGTGGTTATGCAAACCCGAGGTCGCATGACCCCACGATTTCGGTTGCAAATCGCCGTGTGCTAGTCACACGGGGCGATGGGGTTGACTCTATGGTCATGTGGAGTCTACAACTCTACATACTGACTCAGTGTCAGATTTTATACTGAGCTGTACCGCTTCAGTGCGCGAGGCTTGCCATCCTGGGCGTGCCCGGTCGGGCGGCGCTCAGCGCGGAATCGGCGGCTCTCTCTATGGTGCATGTGCTATAATGTCTTTAATATTAATATATGG
This sequence comes from Polyploca ridens, assembly GCA_951394255.1. Lineage (NCBI taxonomy): Eukaryota > Metazoa > Arthropoda > Insecta > Lepidoptera > Drepanidae > Polyploca > Polyploca ridens. The sequence continues at coordinate 3,810,697 of OX596257.1, read as the reverse complement.
TCACTCTCCTATTTTTTTTACTGATGTACCTTAAACTACATAAAGTTGGGTAGCTCTATGATTACCGTAGTAATATCTTTATTTACAACAAATATGTACAAAATAGAATCTATATATAGAAAATTTCCTCAAGCCTGCCGCTGCTTCCGATTAACGGCAGGGTTCCCAGAAGGCTGGCAGCGTTTCCTCTTTGGATAGCCAAGCTGACGCGTTGGCGGAAAAAGCTCCCCGCCCGCTGGTCTCCGGAGATCTCGATCAATTTTGATGACAAGGTGCGAGCAAAACGGCGAGCTTCGGACCCCCACGGTCCCATGGTCTCGACCGCAAAAGCCACAAAAATATAGTTGGATCGATCGATGCGTATTTTTTGAATTTTCCGCACTGGCTGCAGCTGCCCCTGCAGCTTTGATTACTATGTTTTATTTGTGATCAGTTCCTAATATTTCCCAGCTAGTGTATGGTAATGGTTCTTTCGTTGCTTTATGGCATGAAACCCTTTAAATGAGACATATGGTGAAAGTGTCACACGGACCTATGCCTAGGCGATCTAAACACGATACATGCAACGGTGTCGGATAACCAGATCGTTTCGATACTTGATACGTTCCGCAACAATTAGCGTTGAGCTATTTACGACCTGAGTTCTACTGAGTTTTGATCAATTTATGTTAGTCGCTATTGATACTAGCAAATAGTAGCAATCTATTGGTAAAGTGGAAAAATCAGGATTTTGCGTCGACTTAGGAAGGTCAATTTATTATGTGAAATCATCTGATAGCAGATAACTAATTTTAGAATTTATTTTTCAACCTTGAAAATTATAAGCACTGCGCAAATGATATCAAAACAAATAATGTAATTAATATGTTTTTCAACACACTTGCTCGTAAAGTGACATTTATTGCACCGGTTTTAGTGTGGTTTAGTATCTGAATGGAGTTTATTACGCACTAGTGCTTTTTACTTTACATTATCGCACAGTTTTATGACAGTTTTGTTTTCAGTTTGAGTTTGGACAAGCCTATCCTGGTATAAAGTGTAACAAACCTGCAAGCAAGGACACAGCGGCCAGCGCCTGCGCAGCGCGTGCGGCATTTTCTTGCGCGGTGGGTCCGGCTCCGCGGGGGGGTCGCCGCACGCCCAGCGCACGAGCCGCGCGCGGGCCGCCTCCGCCGCCTCCACGCCGCGGGACCACGATGGTAGACCCTGACGAGAAAGAATTAACTGGTTAAAATTGGTACCTACTAAATGCAGTAATAAATGAGGCTTGACAAATATCATGATGGAAAAAAAACATTTAATGAAAAATTGAGAAGGGTACGTATGGTACGACAAATATATAGCTTTACTCTTGTCACCTATACCGACGTACGTCAGCCAATCGACTTCCTAATGTTGATCCAATAAAAAAAGTTACATGTGCCAAATATGTATTATACATAAATCAGTTAGAAGATCATGTTACACCTAATAACCTACGGTTAAAAACCTCAAAGTCCTTGTTATAAAGACACAAAGAAAAACGCAACTCTCGCCATCGACGGCTAGTGTCCATCCCTCACACATTGAAACCAGAATTGTTTCGAACTGTGTGGGCTCAAAGGAGCTTCCTTCCGCGGACCCTCAGACTGTGAAGTGAGCTCCCTGCCGTGGTTTCTCCTTGTAGTACAGCATGAGGTTCTTCACAAAGGATGTGAAAAGATTTCTGCACGGTCGGCAACGCGTTAGTGTTACGGTAACCGATTACCATAAGGTGGGCCGTATGCTTGTTTGCCAACTTAATGACATAAAAAAAATACATCTAGTAAAAATATTGTGCGTAAATAAATCTATGTATAAATCAATAAACACACACGTGAATGAAACAAACAAAATGAGATGAATTCAGTCAAGGACACCGGCATCATAACATTATGCATGTATACTACTAGCTAAACACGCAATTATTAGCTATACACACGTAACACTAAAAACTCATCGGCGATGTCTTTGTAACGGTGAATTGCCGAGAGTGAAATGATCTCGAATTGATACAGTAGCGTGCAATTTAATAGAGATACTGTCCTGCCGTTATTTAAAATTCGAATGTTTATTAAAATTCAGAGGTAGAAAGAAAAATCAGAGGATAAAGGAGCAGATAACTGAAGATATTGGTGATGAATGGAGATCAGGAGAAACTTTAAGAACCAGCAACAGATACTCGATTATGAACTCTTTATTAGGCCAAACTCAAAGTCTAGTCCCTAGGAGGGGAGGTACCACCAGTTTTTAAGTCAATCTTCAACTGAGAAGTACCCACAAAGAATTCAGCAATGTTAAGGTTTTTTTATATTCTTTTAGACAACCTATACGCTATAATATGAGCATAATAAAAAGACATCACTAGCTAAGATATAAAAAAAAAATACAAATTGGTTTCGCAAATAACCATTCAGCATAAAAAAATACTCAAAATTTACAAGCCAATATTTTATTGAGTGATGGAAAAGCGAAATCATTTGTTATCGACTTTCTTCCGGCCGGTATCGACATCGACAGACTGACGCAACCGATCGAAATAGGAAGCATACTGAGATTATGCCGAATGGGAATTCCTATGGTAAACAGTAGAAACTGATTCAAATCGATACCATTCTCTCGAATATAGACATAAATATTTATGTGGGATCGAAGAAACATCGGAAATATAATCGTTCTGTTACGTTAAATTTTTAACGAATAATGATTGTTTAATAGGCGTTAAAACTCTAATAAAATATGATTCAAAGATTTTAATTTTAATTTGTATATTAATAAATGACTGGCATTTAAATACTAGAGCTGCACTTAGCTAAAACTTTAGATCGTACATGTTGATAAAAAGTAATAAATGCATTAGAAATACCAGTTTAAATAAATTGAGAATTCAGAATTAATTTAGCAACAATCAATGAAGGATGCAAACAAGTCGTAACCTTGATAATAATCTGCACACAAATAGTTGTTTTCAACAAAAAGCAGAATACTGTGCCATTGCATCAATCTGTAGATCCATTAACATATTGACCTTTCATTAACATGTATATGACATAAATATTTTATAACACTTTGCATAATAGATCTAGCTAACTTAGATTACATAGTTATCTTATTAGATCCATTTGAAGTCATTTGAATAGCTGATTAAATGATTACAGAAAGCGAAGATGAAAATATTGAGACAGACGAACGTACAAGAAAATATTGACACCAATGTATGAGAGATGTTGACATCAAAAATTTAAAATTAATGGCAGCACTCGATTACAAAGTGGCTAATATCCGGAAGGCACTGTATGATGTTATGTATTTTGTAAGTTTTTGATGAAGTAGTCTTTGAAAGAGTTGAGCTCAATATTGGTAATTATAAATGCACTAGCTTTATAGCCCGCGACTTCGTCCGCGTAGATTATTTCTTTTTTCTAGATATGAATCATTGTAACAATATAGAGCTTTGTTCATGGCTATTGTCCGCCACTACGTGTGATATTGACAAAAGTTCAGGTAGATTAAGAGCTTATATGCGAGGATGCCACATAAAACTGAAACAGTCCTGCCGCAAATCAACTCTAGCAAATTTCAGAGTTTTTCCCTGTGACTACAAACATTAATTAGGAACTGTTTATCTTTTAAATTCAAACGGAAGGTGATTTGGGATCAATGGTATACGCGGCAAGAAGACTGTTTCTCCTCTGGCAGAACCAGTAAATATTTTGACCTCAATAACATTGCAGCGGAGAGCTGTTACTTGTAGTCTAGTTCCACAGCATAATTTTGGAGGCCTTATCTCTCTTTCCCTCATGTCTGAGGATCGTGGTCAACATCGGGTTTGCTTCTAGAGCGAATGATCTGCCTCCACTGGTTTCTGCCTTCTGGTTTCTATAAAACTTGGAGGACGATGAGTCTTTTACTTGATCGGACCATCTTTTTGGTGAACGACCACGTAGTCGTTTTCCTTCTGTGTTCCCAACTATGATCAGATTTCCAAACTTTCATCGCCTTTGCGCACCATGTGGCCGAAATACGAAAAAATACGTTGGTGGCATATGGTGGACAATCGTGTTTTAATTTGGAGCTGCGATAGGATTGATGCATTGTTGCGTTTAGCGGTCCAAGGTATTTCCAACATCCGTCTCCAGCACCACATCTCGAATGCATCAATCCTTTTTCTTTCTCGGGCCAGTATAGTCCACGCTTCCACTCCATACATGAAAATGAGGAATACCAATGCTCGTATTAACCAGATCTTTGTTTTAATACCGATTCCTCTCTTTTTCCTGATATTGTTTAGGCCAGTCATTTCAATACGCCAATGCCATAAGCCGAAATAATAAATTTTGAAATTTTCACTCAAAATAAAGAACTTCATTTACTAAATTTAATCCCCCTTTTCACTCCTTAAGGGTTCAAATTCCAACAACATCGATATTCGTTGCGTTAGTTTATAACCATAAGCTTAAATAATAAATTTAGTGTACTTCCATACACAAATTCATCCCCCTTTTTACCCTTTCGGGATCGGAATTATCAAAAACATTGAGGCACATATAAATTAATTTTCAATCGTCAGCCTAAACACAAAATTTGAAGATCCTAACTTCAAAACTGACGGACTTGCATACAAACTTTCATCCCTTATTCTACCCAATTAGGGGTGGAATTTCCAAAAATCCTTCCTTACTGAATACCTACACCGTATAATATTAAATTTAGTGAAGTTTACTTTGAAATTGAAGGACTTGCATACACAACTTCATCCCCCTTTTCCTCCCTTCGGTGGTGGAATAATCACAAACGCTGAGATAACTATACATTAATTTTCAATCGTCAGCCTAAACACAAAATTTGAAGATCCTAACTTCAAAACTGACGGACTTGCATACAAACTTTCATCCCTTATTTTAACCTGTTAGGGGTGGAGTTTCCAAAAATCCTTCCTTAGTGGATGCCTACACCGCATAATAATACATTTAGTGAAGTTTACTTTGAAATTGAAGGACTTGCATACACAACTTCATCCCCCTTTTCCTCCCTTCGGTGGTGGAATTATTACAAACGCTGAGATAACTACTACATAATTAGATAATCACTACATAATTATTATAAAACAAAATCCTCCGCCGCGTCTGTCTATCTGTCTGTTCACGATAAACTCAAAAACTACTGCACCGATTTTCATGCTGTTTTCACCAATGGATAGAGTGGTTCTCGAGGAAGGTTTTAGTATACAGGTGAATTTTTTTTTAATTTTTCTAGCCAGTGAGGGCAACTTCTGAACTACAGGTCTTAGAGAAAAACGCTGAAGGGAACCCCGAGCTAAATTTTGAAGAAAATAAAAATGCCATTAAAAAAAGAAATAAAAAATGTGTTTTGAATTTTTTATTTTTCTGCTTCTACTTCACAATACGAACAAAATTATGTATGACAATTTTAGTCTGAAGTTGCTAGAAGTTATCAAAATTGACGTAAAATTTTTTGTCAGAATGCTAAGAGCCAATTCTTTATGGCTAAACATAGTGAGGTCCCTGCGAGATCTGCTCCACTTCGTCAAACTTTACGCAGCAAACCATGGTCAAGGAAAATATAAAATAATATTTTGGATAACTTCTAGCAACTTAAGAGCAAGATTGTCTTACATAATTTTGTTCACGTTGTGACGAAGAAGAAGAATTTCTAAAAAAATTTTTTTTTTTTAAAAATTCAATATCTTCGAAAATACAATTTTTTTAAAATAAATTTTAATTGCATTTTAATTTTCTTCAAAATTCAGTACGGGGTTCCTTTCAGCGTTTTTCTCTAAGACCTGTAGTTCAGAAGTTGCCCACTCTGGCTAGAAATAAAAATTCGCTCTGTATATACATTGGCTAAAATATAAAGATATTTTTTGGAGGTTTCGAAAAAATAAGCCGTCTGGGAGCTTTCAACGAAACGCAAAAACTACTAAACGGATTTGGATGAAATTTGGAACACAAAAAGAATATATTCTGATGTAACATATGGGATAATTTTTATCCCGGTAAACCATACGATCCCTCGGGAATGCAGGTGAAACCGCACGGGACAGCTAGTATAATATATAGAGCTTTGTTCATGGCTGTCGCTCGCCACTACGTGTGATATTTGAAAAAAGTTCAGGTAGATTCCGAGCTCACACGTAAGCATGCTACATAAAACTGGCCGTGGGAGAAACAGTCCTACCACAAATCAACTCCATCATATTTCAGAGTTTGTCGCTGTGATTTATTAATAGTCATCGCGAAACAAACCTTGATTGGGAACTGCAATCTTTTAAATATAAAAGGAAGGTGATTTGGGATTAATGGTATACGTGGCACGAAGACTGTTTCTCCTCTGGCAGTATCAGTTAATATTTTGATCTCAATAACATTGCGGTGGAGAGCTGCTACTTGTAGTCTAGTTCCCGCGACATCGTCCGCTTGGAGTATTTCTTATTTCTAGATATGAATCATTGTAATAATATAGAGATTTGTTTCATGGCTATTGCCCGCCACTACATGTGATATTTGACAAAAGCTCAGGTAGATTGAGAACTCACACGTAAGCATGCCTCATACAACTGGCCGTGGGAGAAACAGTCCTGCCGCTAATCAACTCCATCATATTTCAGAGTTTGTCGCTTTGATTTATTAATAGTAATCACGAAACAAACCATCGCAACTCTCGCCATCGATGGAGAGTTCATCTTCACACATTGGAACCGAAATGGTTTCCTACTTTGCGGTTTCAAAGGAGTTTCCTATCGCGTACGCACAGGTTGTGGAATGAACCTCCCATCGTGGTTTTCCCAAAGGAGTTTAGCATGGGGTTTTTCAAAAAGGGTGTAAACAGATTTCCGCAGGGTCGGCAGCGCGCGAATAATACCCCTGTTGTTGATACGTGTTGTTGGTAAGCGGTCACCGTAGCCTATATATGGATATAGGCTACGGTGACCGCTTACCATCAGGTTAGCCATATGCATGTTTGCTAACTTAGTGTAGTTTACTTTGAAAATAAAGGAATTCCATACACAACTTTATCCCTTTTTCACCCCTTAAGGGGTGGAATTTGTGTTTAGGCTGACGATTGAAAATTAATTTATATGTGTTACAGCGTTCTTGATAATTCCACCTCTTCTTTTATTTTATCTTTGAAGATCTGAACTTTATAAATGACGGACTTTCATAAAAAATTTCATCCCCTATTTTACTCCCTTAGGGTTGTTATATCAAAAAATCCTTCGTTAGTGGATGCCTACTCTGTATAATGAAAATTTAGTGAATTTTACTGTGAAAATGAAGGACTTGCATACACAACATCATCCCCCTTTTCTCCATTTGGGGGTGGCATTATTTCAAACGCTAGCACAACTATAAATTAATTTTCAATCACCAGCCTAAACATAAAAGTTGAAAATCCTAAATTCAAAACTGACGGACTTTCATAAAACTTTCATCCCCTATTTTACCACCCTAGGGGTGGAATTTCATAAAATCTTTTCTTAGTGGACGCCTACACTGTATGATGGTAAATTTAGTGAAGTTCACTGAGGAATTGAAGGATTTGCATACGCAACTTCATCTCCCATTTCCCCCCTTCGGGGGTGGAATTGTCACAAACGCTGAGACACCTATACATTAATTTTCAATCGTCAGCTTAAGTACAAAATTCGAACATCCTAACTTCAAAACTGACGGACTTGCATACAAACTTTCATCCCATATTTTACCGTCTTAGGGGTGGAATTTCCAAAAATCCTTCCTTAGTGGATGCCTACACTGTATAATAATACATTTAGTGAAGTTTACTGTGGATTTGAAGGACTTGCATTCACAACTTCATCCCCCGTTTCCCCCCTTCGGGGGTGGAATTATCACAAACGCTGAGATAACTATTCATTAATTTTCAATCGTCAGCTTAAACACAAAGTTTGAAGATCCTAACTTCAAAACTGACGGACTTGCATACAAACTTTCATCCCCTTTTTTACCCTCTTAGGGGTGGAATTTCCAAAAATCCTTCCTTAGTGGATGCCTACACTGTATAATAATACATTTAGTTAAGTTTACTGTTGATTTGGAGGACTTGCATTCACAACTTCATACCCCGTTTCCTCCCTTCAGGGGTGGAATTAACTCAAACGCTGAGATAACTATACATTAATTTTCAATCGTCAGCCTAAACACAAAATTTGAAGATCCTAACTTCAAAACTGACGGACTTGCATACAAACTGTCATCCCCTATTTTACCCTCTTAGGGGTGGAATTTCCAAAAATCCTTCCTTAGTGGATGCCTCCACTGTATAAGGTATCTTTGTGCAAAATTTCAAATCTCTAGGTCCAGCGGTTTGGGCTGTGGGCTGATATATCAACAATCAGTTTATCATTTTATATATTAAGATTATAAAAACGTATGGTATCATATTACTGAAATTAAGAAATCCCAACGTTATTTTTGTACATTTATTGTAGGTTAATATTCACAACATTATGATAAAACCAAGCAGTAGAACGAAAATACATTTATATCTCAAGAATTTTAATTTATGCACAGCATCCAATGATTAACAACGATAGTTTCATTCCGTTTCGACACACTGAACGAATGCGCCTGCGACTATTGTTCGCTTGAACTTTGCGCTCGGCATTTACCGAGCTGTTGCGAATCGATTCGGAATGATGATAAACGCCGAAATCACCTATGTTTTCCATTGTGTAGTTGTATTTTAAGCTGCTTACAGATATGTGTATTCACTAGCAGGAATACGCTGAGCATTCTGTTTTGTAATTTGATCGGAGCAACGAATTGATCTAAACAACCATGGTGTTAGGAACTGATCTGGAGTACATTTTTATTCTACAACGTTTTCAATATTGTCGTCAAAATCATCTAATTTAAGATTCAAGAATTCAAAATGATTCACATTATAATCGCTTTAATCTATCAGCACCTTTATGCGTATAATGAAGTGGTATGAACAAGAACAGATATTTACCAGTAGGTAAGTAAAATCTTACACGGTGTCATCATTGCGATTTACATACATGATGAAGCAAACTGTGGTGGATATGATTGAATTGACTTTGTTACTGTTGCTACACTTGTTGTTAAAACAATTGGGCATAGTTTGTTAGTTATACTAGTTAACATTTCTGCACAAGTCATATTTCGGAAGGTTATATTCAATAGTCAAACATCAATAGTTGATTTTTTGTTAATTTTATATGTTAAATGAGTAAAATAAGATAATAAGTCAGGAAAAAAATTGGTATCTATACATTTCAAAACAAGATGAAACTGATTCGAGCCAGAAATCAATAAATTATTTTAATCAAAGAAGAGAAAATAATAAAAAAGCAAAATAAGGATCTAATTTCATTAAAATTAAATTCTCTCGCAGCAGACAATAGAGTTGAAATAAAAGATCTAAGTGTAACAAAAACAATGGATATCAAGACATCAAATCGACCACTTTCATATGACCGTGAACAGACAGTGTGTCAGGAGGCCGTAATCATCATGAGGGTCACGTACTCATGGGTGGAGCCATTGACTAGGATGTGCAGGTGAAAGTGAACTTACTACAATGACTGTACAATTATGGAGCGTGGTTTTTGGACAGGTGGCCTCACTGTTATCGGTTGGAATCTTTCGACAGGTTTCGTTGGTGAATTGTTAATGCATGTTGCAGAATGCAGTTTTATTGTTTGTTTTTCCTGCTACTAATAATTTTGTTCAGTTTCACTGATTTATGCTCTTTTAGAGGGTACTATCTATTTTCGACATCACTCATTATTGCGACGTCTGTTATTTTTATTCTTTGTTTATTTATCTCTGTAATTTTGTGTGTATTTCGAAAATAATGTTTTTCTTGTACCTCGTACGGATTTTTTTTTCATACTCTTCAGCCAGTTGCATTTCTGTTACACCTTTTTTGTACATATAACATAATCTTTAGTTGCTATATGATATTCTGTTAATTTGATTCTATAATCATGATACATTAACACAAATAGTATATTCATGGTCCCCGATTAAATCATCAGAGCCCTTGACATCTTTGACATAAGCATTCCGAAACTAATTACTAGCAAAAACATTTTAGGCATTATTAACACATCAATCATTTACTACCTACGCTGTTACATCTTTACCATCAGTCATTATTTATGATAATTGGTTTCCAGTGATAAAATTAAGGTAATTTACTATTTTAGACCAGACGTTCACATGTTATAAATTTGCTGTCATGTCAAAGGACGCATTTGGTGCTATCGACCTTATAGATCACCATTGCAGATTCACTTCCATCCATACATCACGTACCATAATTACACAAAAGTCAGTAACTTCAAAGAATTACATGTATGTTACGTAGCTATCGACTGGTTTCTTCACCTAGTCTAAAAAGATGTCCATTATGTTATTAAAATTACTGTAAAGCACATTATTAACCAGTTTTTTACCTCAGTCAGCCGTTACATCAGTGTGTGTCAGCTCGTTCGTGATTGACTTATTACGTTACATCATTTTAATCAACTAATATATCAATCTAAATCACTTAGCGATGAATCCGGTCCTATACTTAGGTCTTACATAAAGTTACGAAGTTAACGAATTGGTCAGCTATTGACTAAAATAGCCAGTTTATCAATTGAATTTCCTGATCATTAGCTCTTTAAATTCTATTTCGAAAAACCGTCAGTTTACAAACAAATGTATAATAAAATTGAAGTCATATTGTTCGAAAGTAAAATAAGCTTTTACTACCAATCAAGTAAGACTAGCTAGATAATAAAATATACTCGCGGCCTCAATTTAACAAACAAAGGAGCTCCAAGATCCGTGATCCAAATAGCATAGTAGAACAAAAAGTAAACAAGCAATAAATTGACATAGCCACTCGACATCAGATGCCCTTATTGAAAGCCAACGATGCTTCGGAAAGTTTGAATTATTCATGTCACAATCACACACAGACGGGTAGACGGACTTCAAAGTTCTGAGTTGATAATGGAAGTGTAGAAATTAACAATTATAATAATGTAGATAACATTAATACAACTTTCTGATAAAGCAAATCCAAACCTGAAACTGATTTAGACCAAGATTTTTGTGTGAAAAAAAATCTGTAGTAACATTTAAAGTCGAAACAAGAAATACTAATGACTAAGACAAGAGTGATAAAGGAGAATCAAGTAGAACAACACACAACTAATCTTGTTAATCATCACACCATTACAATCCAATCGATTGGGCCTTTAATGTTGAAGTAAGTAATCTGATTACATCCATATTACTACGCCTTCCCACGTGCTAATCCGATACAAACAACGTAAGAGCAGGTAAGAGCTTAGTAAAAACGATTAAATCATTAGTTATACTAACGTAATATCTTTAGTATGGTGTCCTGAAATACAGGCTCTGCCTAGTTTAGGCACCAGTCTCCCGCAATTTAAGTATTTTATTGTCTTAATGTAGCTATTGTATTATATTTGTAACTTATTGTGGGAGAAATAAATAAATTTTATTATTATTATTTATTATTATAGTTCAAGCTCTGCTTAGTTCAGACTCCTTAAAACAATATTAATTTTATTTTATTTGACTTTTGTCTTTTGACTTTTGGACAAAAGAAAAATAAGGTTATTTAACCTTGTTTTAAGAGCTTGTGGTAGGCCCCCGGATAATGATGTGTGAAGAATGTCAAAAGATACCCATAGCGCTGCAGGTCGTGGTTTCGATTCCCGCACAGGACATGCATTTGTGTGCATGAACATGTCTGCATGTCTTGAGTCTGGGTGTAATTATGTATGTATTTACAAATAAAAAAGAAGTATTTGTATTTAATCAGTTTTTTGGTTTCCATAGTACTCTTAGCTCTTACTAAGCTCTGCTTAGTTTGGGATCAGATGACCGTGTGTGAGGAATGTCCCAGGATACTTATTCATTACTAGTGTATACCAAAAAAGGGTCGCAATTCGACATTAATTCATATTTTGTATACCACTAAGGCAGCAAACAAGCATACGGCCCGCCTGATGGGAAGCGGTCACCATAGCCTATGAACGCTTGCAACACCAGGGGTAACACTCCCGCGTTGCCGACCCAGCAGAAATCTCTTATGAAACCGCACAGTAGGAAACCATTTCGGTTCCAATGTGTGAGGATGGGCTCCCCGGCGGTAGCTGGTAGAAGGCAGCCGTGGGCATCAGGTTTGAAAAAAAATATTGCTTTCTTCTTCTCCATATAATTTTTAACTACTTATGCCAGGTCTCACTCTCCTTCGCGCACTCAATATGCTTAAGTAGTTACAATGATCTCTTCACGGTAACTAAAATTACCACAGTTTTTGAAATGAATCTTAACTTTTAAGTAGAAATGCAAAAATATCGAATATCCTTGCGAGGAAGCACACATGCGTATACCAAAGTAGGTCATAAGCATCAAGATGTCGCAATTTGGCTTTCAATCTTTTGGCATGCAGATTCCTGGCATGCATTTGTACATAAAACACCAACAATTTTACATTTATAGTATCACCAAAAACCAGTTAAGGCTGTATTTAAGGAGTGTCTACGTTGCTATTTAATTAATGCTAAATTAAACATCACCATATTAATCAGTTAAATTTAATAGCTTGGATAATCAATATAGTTTGGATAATCATTATTCCAGTCGCAATTTCGAAATAGAATAAAAGCTACGATGTGTCTCAATTCTTAAATCGGTCGCTAATTTAGCTATCGTCAAAAAAGTGTAATTCACTGTGTAATATCTTTTTCTCTTGATTCTGATCAAATTAGCACCTGTATTTACTTCCATCCTCTTTTACATCTAGCCTTGTCTACAATCTGTGTTCTTTCTTTATTTTCATCTAAGACTCATACATAACAAACAATCAAATATCAGCCAAACAAGACAAAAATAAAAACTAATTAATTGATAACTCACACAACATACACCCTACTAGTTAGTACAACAATAGATGTCCGCGACTCGGACGACCGGGTTACGTATATCAAATCGGAAACGGCTGCCGGATCTAACACAGTTACATCACTAGCTAACTAGTGCTGACCTCGATTATTATGCAATTATTAAACTTACATGCCGACGCGTGACTTTGCCTATTTTTTACGATGCTCATCATTGGCAGATTGTAATTAAGGTGCTGTTTTGATAGACACGTTGGTGAAAGGAACATTCATTGGAGAATATTGTACAGACAGACAAACGAATAAAATAGAATATTAACGTATGGATTAAGAACATTAAAATCATAAATACCTATATTAGTGCTTTAAGTTTTTCTGGTTCACCCAAAATATTTACAACTAAAGATATAACACAAATCTAAATATAAGAAATGAGGCTGCTTGAAAATCAAAGTCATTTATTCAGTTTAGGCCCTGATAAGGCACTTATGAACGTTAAACAGTTGAATCTACCACAGGTTCGGAATACACTTAAACTGGAAGCTTGCGGAGCTCCGGCAAGAATTTCAGCATTGTGAATCGTTCTTTTAATATCCCTTCAATTATAAACTGTCGTAATACAAAGTATCAAAATATAAACAAAAATATTGGAACTGAACTATGATATAATGACGCCATCAGAAAACATTCTTCTGATTGAGATCATCTCAACGTCTATCTTAAAATCTGACGTTCCAAAACATAAACATGACATGTTAACTAATGTTACAACCATCCAAATAGGAATACCATTTCAATATTTACAACTTTCAATCGCCAAACAAAATACCAACTAACGAGCCAAACTACACCGCTGTCTAAACTTTCCAAGTGATTCCATCCAACAATGCTCATCTGTTCAAAAAAGAAATTACGATAAATAAAGGTAATAAAATTTAAACACTAGAGCCAAACAATACGAGGGTCAAAAGTGACATTTGCGTAGAGTGACCACGATTCTAACATTTGCTGGGACTGGCTTGATAATCAATTGTAATGTTATTAACGTTACAATGTGACTCTACCACACATCATAATCATATTAATACAAGGTATGTTACCTATTCACTTTAGGAAATGTTATATAAAAACCTCAGTAAACATTTATAAGCTAATGAAGTGAAAGTAAAAAAATTGCCTCATTAATAAAATTAAGTACTTAATTCATAAAAAGTTACTTAAATTATGTATCTGTCGGTAATAATGTAAGTGCCATTTCTGTGAATGAAATAATTAAAACTGTGCGGGCTAAAAGGATTTTTCTTCATCGGACGCTTGGATTGTGGAATGAGCTCCCTGCCGTGGTTTTCCCAATGGAGTACAGCATGGGGTTCTTCAAAAAGGGTGTGAAGAGTTTTCTGCAGGGTCGGCAATGCGCGAGTGATGCCCCTGGTGTTGCAAACGTCCATAGGCTACGGTAACCGCTTAACATCAGGTGGGCCGTATGCTTGTTTGCCACTCAGTGGTATAAAAAAAATCTTTTTTTTTATTCATTTATTTGAAATGAAATGAAATGAAAAATATTTTATTCTTGCGCGCCATTCGACGCAAATAGAACTAACTAAAACACAGATAAGTATTATAGGTACTTATCTGTGTTAGGTATTTGCAAGAATATGAAAGATGTGGTCACTGTACACTTGACCAATTTGCCTACTGACATTATGAATAAGTAACCACAGAGTTCAAAGCAATAATAATGCCACTTCAAACTTACGAGGAGTTTCAGGGAAAGTTAGATATCATAATATAAAAGTGAAAATATTTTATCGAACATCAAATTTTATATTACGAAACTGAAACGAATTAATAAATTGATTCACAAAATCTAATTAAAAGAGCTACAAAATTGTATTGAATAAGTTTTCAATTAAGTTAATTCCTGTTTTTTTTTTCATTAAACAACTATTTTGAGGCCAAAATGGAAATCGCTTCGCCAGAAAATGCTTAGAAGCAGATTAATTAAGCTATTTCTCGATTAGCTCCTGTTTCACCTAGTCTAGGAGAGCTTTCAAATACAGCTGATGTTCACCAGTAGATGTTGGAGACTACAAAATACTCCAGTATCGTGCAATGATTTTCTCACTACCGAATGTTCAAGCTGTAGGATTCGAACCTATGGCACCACAAATATTACTTTAGCTTCCAACACCACTGGGTGTTGGAAGCTAAAGTACTTATGAGACAATTAACTTATAAGAAAAAGCCGGCCAAGTGCGAGTCGGACTATCGGATTTCTTGTATAGGGACCCATTTCATATTTAATATGTGTTGATAGAAATACACATTCTCTGAAAAGTTCAACTGTATACCTATTACGGTTCATGAGATACAGTCCGCTGACAGACAAACGGACAACGGAGGCTTAGTAATAGGCCCTTTGGGTACGGAACTTTAAAACGCTTAAAAATTTTGTCTTTATTACAAATAATTCAAAAACTAAATAAACACAAGACACAAGACGCCGGGAGAATTTCCACCCATACGTTGTCGACATCTCGCGTACCCGGACACAACGTTTCGCTTCATCGTTTCTTATACGAACAGCAAAGGAGTGGAACTCTCTTCCGGGGTCTGTGTTTCCCGATACCTATAACCTAGATTTATTCAAGGCCAGAGTGAATAGGCTTTTTCTGGGTAAACGTGCTACATCCTCGGCCTCGTCATAACTCCTCATGGGGTCAGGCGAAGGTCAAACGCAAGCCCATTTAACATAAAAAAAAAAAAAAAAAATATATAGTTACTTCTATGCAGGTGTTGATTGCTCTGTACGTTTCATAATTCGTATCGTCAAAACCTTCAGCGTAAAACATTTAACATCTTAAACCTTGTCATCTCTCGTCACATCAAACAATGATTACACAAACGAATATTATTAAATGTTAGTTAATTTACACAAACACGGATTGACCTTACAGTTAAGAGTTTATTGAATTGACAAATTGACTTGACCTTCGAGACAGGTGTCACTGCACTGTACCAATATTTGATTGAAGATTTTTAACCGACTTCAAAAAAAGGAGGAGGTTCTCAATTCGATTGTATTTTTTTTTTTTTTATGTTTGTTTCCTCATAACTCCGTCATTTATTAACCGATTTGGAAAATTCATTTTTTATTTGAAAGGGTACGCATCCCGTTTGGTCCCATTGTCATCAGATCAGGATTTGATTACTTCTTAGTGTAATTTGAAGTCGGTTTAAGGTTTTTGTAAAACAGTCCAATTATTTACAGTATGATTGGCAAAAAAAGTTGCCAGACGTGGACTGAAAACTGCAAGGAATATTTTTTTTACTTCAACAAAGTTCAATGAATTTTGTTACTCATAGAGTTTGAGTTAAATAAAATATTAAGCCTAATTTCTATCATATAATTTGATTGAATAAGCTTAGAATTAATGATTACCGACCAAAATGGTTGACCTAAATCATAGTATGATGGTATTACAATCAGACAAAATATATTGTATTTTCAAAAAAAAGATTATTAAGAATTTCGCAATTCTTAATACAATAAATGGATGATATAAACGTAACAATATACATATAAGTATCAAATGAACATTTTAATTCTCATTAAATGTTGCCATTTAAAAGACATGAGCTCTTTTGTCTGTAAACAAATTAAATTATTTCGAACAATACCGTTTAATTTGTTAGAGACAAGCCATGGACAGTCGTTTTGTTTAAGATAATTGGTTTTAACGAAGATCATTATAAGATTCATGGCTACAGGGTCTGACATGGTCAAAATGATATCCCACCAAAAATATGTTCATGTAAAATGTTGCCAAGACAAGATCATATATGGCACGCACTCTCAAAAAGTTCAGATCTTATGTAGAGCCAAGCTTATAACTCTACACGCCCTAACTCTACAAGCCCTAACTTTTTAAACTCTACACCTTAGTCAAAATATATGGTTTGGCCGTTTCGCTACCGTCACATAAGCGTACAGTAGTACCCAAATCTATGTACCCAATTAATATGGCTTACCGATGTACCTGCGCAGACGATACATTTTCAAAGCGCGGGAAACGCTATTGGTCGGCAGCTGCCGCCATGTTAGCGCGCGCCGTGCGGAGGTGCGTGATTTGCGAGTGAGATGGAACTAACAGCGCAGTGTATTATGAACCATATAGTAGGGATCTAAGGTTGATTGTAAGTTTTAAGCATTCTTTCGTTTATCTTCGGGGCCATACTTTCTTTTCTGTGCGAACGAAGATTCACGACGCGCCATATAAGTTGGGCAATACTGTAACTGTTATTTACTTGTCTGTAGTACAATAGTTCATTTAGTAGCGAAACGGCCAAGCCACATATTTTGACTACGGTGTGTAGTTTGAGAATAAGCACAGGCCTACACAGTAAAAAAAATACATGGAATGAATTTGTATAATTATATGATGTACAAATGTATAATATTGATTTATCTGATGTTATATTTAATTGTACAATAATAAGCTCAGGTATGGTATCAATTTCAACCAGACTACCGTTTTCCATGACTGTATTTCGGAACTGCAAAATTCAATTTACCTGTGATTTGAAGATTACCTCAATAGACGGTAGAATTCCACAGAACCATTCTAAGATGAAGCGATAAGAACGTCAACAATGCCAGAATCATAAAAGGCTTATCATGAATACCAACATGCATGCTGTTTACTTATGCTATCACCTATAATACATGTTGTATGTTTTTAAATATTACCTATTGACAAAGTAGCTTATGTGGAGTTAGACGGTTGAATTTGTTTGTTTGAAAAAGAAAGTCTATTCTTGGCTTCGTGTAACTTTCTTATACCCTTGTAGCCTTTCTTTTAACCTTGTACATTATTGCTATCCTCTTGAGGACACACATTAATGAATGAATATTTATGCTCATGATAGTTCATCATTCAGAGACGATGCATTACCACAACATCCTAACTGATTTTGAAAATCATTTTAAGTTACCGAAAAAGTTCCCGAGGTCGCAGAACTCTTGTATTGTTCTGTATTAATGAGCGGACAAATATTCCAATGAAAGAATTAATAATTTCTTAACAATCTCGACTATTCTCGACACAACAAGTCACGCGAGATCACTCGAAGATAAAACACGCAATTTCATAACGGTTAACATCACAATATCCCCGAAAGTATAAATCAACATATTTACGGCGATTTATCGATATCATTGTAATTCAGAACATCACTTTTGTCACTTTCCAAGAACGCTATAAGAAGATTTATACTACACCTAAATACAATGGGGTAATAAAAGTTGGAACTAAAGCGGCTGTTATACATAATGTATAGATCGAAGTTGTTAACGAAATTGCTTGAAATTTTTAACTCAACGCCCTCTCTTTGCTCTTGTTTAGTGGCTAACAGCCGTGAAGCAGTCCCTTTACGCAAACTAAGTAACATGAAATGCACGAGAATAGTTCTAACGAAAGTGAAATATCTCAAGTCATTAAGTTTGTTATAAATTATGGAAATATCTGGGAAAGTGAGAGGAATTAAATCATGTAATTAAATTATCATCATGTACTATTTCTGTTAGGCCATCAACGTTTACACATTTATGTCATATATAATGCAAAGACCCCTTTCCTCGTCTTCCATAATATCCACTTTTATTTACAAGTCAATTTCAAATGTTAATACATATATAACGCTTGTAAATTTATCGAAATAAGGAAACAACCGAATATCATTGGCGATACTGCCAACGGTTCTGAGAAATACTCGTGGTATACGTTCTGGCATTCAGCGGCGTTTCATTTAAACTTTTAAATTCATACAATTGCATTATAATGATGATAAAGTCAACAATACGATTATATCTTTAAGGAATACTGATGAAACATGGGTTGTTACTATATCTGTTTATTTTTGTAATATAGAATTGGCTTGCGTTCGGCCTTCGACTGACCCCAGGAGGAGATATGATGAGAATGTAGCACGCTCAACCCGTCAAAGGTATCGGGAAACACAGAGCCCGGATAAGTTTCACACATCTTTCAAATTATGATGCTTTTGAATAATTAATGTAACAATTTCTGTAGGAGACGCTTTCTATAAGGAGAGATTTCTATGAATCTGATTGAAATTGATTTGATTGATTTGATTTGATTTGATTTGAATCAGTACATAGGTGCAGAAAGACTACTAAAAGTTATTAATGTTTGGCCGAAATGATTGCTCTTTATCATTTTATGATTTACACACATAAACCTACTTAATCGATTAGTTCTTCACCATCTCGCTCTTAACATAACATGGAAATATTTTCTTCATCCATTTCAACAATACAATTAAAAACCCAAGAGATCTTTATTTACGACAAATATGTACAAAATACAATCTATATATAGAAAATTTCCTCAAGCCTGCCGCTGCTTCCGATTAACGGCAGGGTTCCCAGAAGGCTGGCAGCGTTTCCTCTTTGGATAGCCAAGCTGACGCGTTGGCGGAAATAGCTCCCCGCCCGCTGGTCTCCGGAGGTCTCGATCAATTTTGATGACAAGGTGCGAGCAAAACGGCGAGCTTCGGACCCCCACGGTCCCATGGTCTCGACCGCAAAAGGCACAAAAATATAGTTGGGTCCAATAGATGCGTATTTTTTGAATTTTTTATTGTAAACAATATCTACTTTAAACTTATGTTAAAAGCATTCACTAACATTGCATTGTAAACGAATTGATTGACGACTGATTGTTGTAAATAGTAAAACAATAAACAATCACAAGTGCTGCAAAATAATAGAAAGTGTATACAATGAAGTTTAATGTGTTGTAAATACTGTCATTCGAAGTTCATTCTTACCAACGGGGGGCCACGTCTGCTATTTTAAATCAAAAATATCATTCTGACACGATCTCATGACAACTCCATTGCCATTGACCTAATGTGCGTTGTCTACTAAACTCACAATGGACCCTGAAAAAACCTCTTCACCCCCTAAATTAAATTATCTATATTATGTATGTATTTACAAACAAAAAATTGTATATGTATTATATCAGTTAACTGGTATCCATAGTACACACGGCAACACATCAAGCTATACATTTCCAGTATAAGCTGATCTCGCATTGTATAGGATTTCCGTACAATGGGAGGTCAGCTTATATTGGAAGTGTATAGCTTGATCTGTAGCCGTGTGTACAAGCTCTGCTTAGTTTGGGATCAGTTAGCCGTGTGTAAGGAATGTCCCAGGGTATTTCCCAGGAATTTGTCATCTTCAACTTTATCACATAGACATACACAGCTGGGGAATGCCCTTTCAAAAATGTATTGTTATCTTATAACTTCTCTAGTCCAGCGACTTCCAGAGCTTGATGGTAATTCCAAATTAAATAAATTATCTACAATATTTAACTTATGCATCGATTGGACCCAACTATATTTTTGTACCTTTTGCGGTCGAGACCATGGGACCGTGGGGGTCCGAAGCTCGCCGTTTTGCTCGCACCTTGTCATCAAAATTGATCGAGACCTCCGGAGACCAGCGGGCGGGGAGCTTTTTCCGCCAACGCGTCAGCTTGGCTATCCAAAGAGGAAACGCTGCCAGCCTTCTGGGAACCCTGCCGTTAATCGGAAGCAGCGGCAGGCTTGAGGAAATTTTCTATATATAGATTGTATTTTGTACATATTTGTTGTAAATAAAGATTTTATCACTTATTTATTAATAACAAATATGTACAAATAACAGAAGAATGTAAGGAGAATGTAAGGAGAATGTAAGGAGTAACAATTTCTATAGGAGCCGCTTATTACAATAACTTATCTATATCAATGTTGTGGTAAATGTTAATGTAACTTGAGCTTGCAGTGAGGAAAAACATTGCGAGGAAACCATATCATGGCAGCATACTTTGTATTTTAGTAACCACTTACGTGACTTAGGTACCAAATTCAAATTGAAAATCTATTGTCAAGCACCAATCAATGCACTTGAACTCAAACCTATCAAAGAAAAAAATACTGGCGAACCGAAAGCTCGACTAATAAATTATAAAACAAGATAGTTGGCTCTCGCACCCACATAATGTAACGCTGCAAATTGTGTCGAACAATGCAACCCAGTGTTTTGAAACGGTGCACACTGCACAAGTTAATGGCGGTGCAAAATTAATTGCTAATTGTATGGATTTGTAACAGTACATTTTGGTTGCGTTAGCTTGTGTCGCTTTGGCCCAATTTGAAAATAGCTCGAGAATATAAGAGATAATTTTAATGCTATATTAAGACTGCGTATAAAGCAAAATAACAATCGTAGAATTGAAATTTAACCAAGTAAATAGTATTTAAATGAAAAAATATTTTTATATGGGTATTTTCATTATATACGCGAGGGTTCTCTCTGAGCAAAAACATAATGGAATGAAATTTCCTCGATAGAAAAAAATCACAAAGCTACCTCTAATAATAATGAATTTTCGGTTTTATTCGTTCATGGTGTATCTAATTAAGACAAAAATTCGATAAATAATATCACTAACATATGACCTAGGGCTGCTACTAACGATTTTTTAAAATATTCTATACTTTACGAGTTATTTAGATAAAAAGCGCTTAGTTCATTTTTGTTCCGCGGAACACGCTATCTCCATCTCATCTGCACGCGAAGATTAGACATAAGTTTGTTTCATCTGACATTGCCATATTTTTCTGGCTTGGTACGCACTCTTAATCGATATTTTATCATCATCTGATGATATGGGAATATCCAGACCATAAACCTCATATATCTTCACTACAAAAGGTCTTAAGGCGCGGACTGACTACGATTTTGACAGGGCTCGTTCTTCACTGGAATAGGGTTGAAAATGGTAAATCAGAAATGTGTCGACTCTATGAAATGGACTGTTATTTACGGGTTTTCTTTAGATTATACAGAATATACGCATTAAATTGAATAAGTGTCCGGTTAACATTCTAATATAATTCTGTATCTTATATATTCTTAAAAATAAAATTGTTGTCATCGCTGAAAATACGGAGAATTTCGACGCGAAAGATTTTTTTAGACGTAACTTAGGATTTTTTTATTGGGAATATCAAAGCACTTTTTAATATTTTATTCGGTTAACATTTTTCTCAAAACCCTCTTCTATCCACAGTATTTTTTTGTGTTAGGTATTTCATTGCGTTACGTCATACTCGACTCTCAAAGAAACCCATTTTTGAGATTTGAGCTTAGACCCGGCCTTAAGCAGTTCATTTGACTGATGGGAGTAAGTCACTCGTTAGTCGTTGCACATTACTAGTCTTACTTTTCCATTGGTTATCGGCTCTTCAAGCGATATGGTCTGACTTTTTGCCACTTCAGATTACTGACTTTGCGAGCTTTGCTGATAAATTGTGTTCTAATTACGAATGTTTTCATCACATTATTCGAATAAAAATAATAATTTTAATTTAAGGTACGGTTTCACCAAAGGTTACTTTATTACCAATAGGTTAACCTTATAAATATATTATCTAACCTTGAAAATTACTTAACTGTAACGCATCAATCAGATAAAGTTAAAAAAAACAACTTAACATACAAACGATCAATCTCGAGGCTAACTTAACCTCCTGTTATCCGAAGCGTTAATTAACACATCGATCATAGTATTATGTCGGTTTAGTAAATAAGTAAAAGTATGCACTTGTTGCAACTCAATGTCGTTAATAAGTTTGTTATGATGAGTACTTAAAATAGATTAGTAAAGTTTTTACTTAGATCGCGTAATGTTCGAGTTGATCTGTAATTGAATTTAGATTTGACTACTAATTATCTATTGTTAATAAGTCAATTTAAATGTCAACAACATTAATCTGTTGAGCTTTCATCAGAAAAACTTGTCATGCGCCATCAATATGAGAAATAATTATATTATTTGTAATCAAATAGTCACTTAGTCACTCAGTAACTAAGAGTAACTTAGTTTTTCGAACAACGTCTAATCAAATAATTTAATGAAAATGATAAGTTAATAAGTTAAGAATAATTGTGCTTATTAAGCTATCTTAAATAATAATGACGATAAGATTAACAATATGTCAAAAAACAAAAGAGAACGCTAGCGTGCCAGTGGTAAGCCAAAGTGTGAAGTAGATAAGCATTTAGCTTGTCCGCCCAGTGCTAGAGTTAAACTGTATGTACTAATTAGAATCTATAAATGGTAAATTAATTTACTAACTGACTCTACAAAACAAAAAAAACCGGCCAAGAGCGAGTCGGTCGGACTCGCACACGGAGGGTTCCGTGTAATTTTAACTAACTCAACTTTGCTATGAAAAAAAAACGCCAAAAATATTGAATGAAAGGTAAATTGCGGTTTATGACGTATTAAAAAAAACTACTTACTAGATCTCGTTCAAACCAATTTTCGATGGAAGTTTGCATGGTAATATACATCATACATTTTTTTTAGTTTTATCATTCTCTTATTTTAGAAGTTACAGGGCCCCCCCCTGGAACCACACATTTTACCACTTTGGAAGTATCTCTCGCGCAAACTATTCAGTTTAGAAAAAAAATATATTAGAAACCTCAATATCATTTTTGAAGACCTATCCATAGATACTCCATACGTAAGAGTTAATTATGGGGAATCCCCAAAATTTATTGTTTTTTTTCTATTTTTGTGTGAAAATCTTAATGCGGTTCACAGAATACATCTACTTACCAAGTTTCAACAGTATAGTTCTTATAGATTCGGAAAAAAGGGGCTGTGACATACGGACGGACGGACAGACAGACAGACAGACAGACATGACGAATCTATAAGGGTTCCGTTTTTTGCCATTTGGCTACGGAATCCTAAAAATTACATCGGGATACTATCGAAATACTCAAAAAGTAAATTTATCCGTATTATAATTGTGCATGCTATTCTGTAGTGAAATATATGGATTCATTATATTAAAATAGCACCTAGCTATATTGTACGATTTTTTTTGCAAAAGAAACTATTTCATATGTTTTCATTGCTTTATAATACCTAGACATAATTCTACCATAATGGTAAATTCCATATTTACTATAATAATCAAAGATAAGCCAAAATCGTTACTCGTAGACACAAAAGATAAGAGAGACAATGTATCGGATGACTAATAGCCATCGTCGATAAATACGATCGATGGTCGCGATAATATCACCTCATTGACATGACAATGGACTGTTGACATAAGAATAGACCCCTTTGATAACATAAGTGGAATTCTTTCGCGCTTTATTGATCGTAGAAATAGCTTTTTATTGAAGGTACAGCAAGGATTTATAATAAGTAGAATAAGAAAATAGCAATGGATAAAATATTGGATGCTACAAGTATCTATATTATTGTTTTCTACATGAATAGGACGAACACCGTGGAGAACGCATTATTATAAGTTTCTCATCGTCAGGATGGGTCATAGATAGTGTTGCCAGGTCCCTTGTGTCAAATTTCGGAACGTAAGAATAAAATAATCGGGATTATGGGTTTCAAATCGGGACAGCTGCAATGTTTTTTTTTTACTGTGATAGACCTGTGTTTGACCGCAATCTCACCATGGTAAGTGATGATGTGGCCGAAGATGGTAAGCACACAAAACCTAAAAGGAACTGGCTCTCAAGTGCAGTTTTCGGAACACACCGATAGGTGCTTCCGAATTTTCACTCATGAGGTGAGTGAAATATCGGGACATTTGGCGTCCCGATCAAGGGTTAATCGGGACGTGTCACCAGACCCCTGAAAATCGGGACGTCCCGCGCAAATCGGGACACCTGGCAACACTAGTCATAGACCTATAAGCTTTTCATAATGATACCATAGGAGCAATGTGCACCAAAACTATTTTTAATTACTTATTGAGACAACAAACTCAAAAACTCCTACAGCGCTACTGTCTTGAAAATCCGACCCACAATCTCATCCACACCTAGCACTTACAGAACAAACAAATATGTGGAACGGAAACAGTGAAAACCATTCAAGTGCGCACAACGACGCGACGCGCAGAACCGCGACACGACAATTGAGAGTGTTATGTCGCGCACGAATGCTCCCGCGCACCCGCACTATTAGCAACAACACTACGTGCAGTCACCACTGTTTTAAAAATAGACACGCAAAATAGATTAAACACAGGTGGTATAATTAGTAGTTATGTTTGTTAAAGTGAATGTGATGATTATTTTATCCAGGTCATCAATAACAAACGGCAGTTCAAGTCATGTGCCAGCTGCTACTGCCAGAAACTAAAACTGGCAAATGTACACCATTAATTCTAAAATTGAATCGATTAGGACAATGAAATAAATATTTATTGATCGGAGGTTTTTCCGAGAATCGACTAAATTCTGTAGCATGCGACAAAAAAAAGTTCCTAAGTTAGTTGGCAAGACGAATAATAGTAACCCTTTCATTTAGAGAAATACGGAATACCTGTTCCACGCAACTAGAATTTCTACAGCCAACAAATCTGTACAAAAAAGTAATCGTGCAACTATTCATGTTACTATAATTATTCTTCCCCGCGATATGCGACAAGAGTAAACCGCAAAGGTCAGTCGTGACGGTGAACGGGAGCTAAAAACAGCTGTTTGATGCATGTCACATCAATCACAATCACATAGTTAACAGGCACCTACAAGCTACAATGCCTAAAATGATGTCACGTGCCCTTATTCACCTTATGTGGTTCACAATTGTGAATATAATTTTTAAATTGCCGTTGCAATCGTTTGACTTTACAACAATTGTAATGTAGTAGATGGCAATTGAAGCTAAGAAGGTACTCACCAATAAATGTAGCTGATAGGACATAGTACGGTTCTCGGTGATAGATTTTCAGCTTGTGCATGGTAACAAGTAAACGAGTTCTACAACGAACAATATACTGCAGAAATTGCATAAATTTTAAAGTTTGTAATTACTGAAACGGAAGATGGCAATGAAAGGCAGAAGTAGGTAAAGCTATTATTTTTAAAAGAGCAATCATAGTGATGGAAGGAAATACCAGTGACGATCGTGTCATAAGTATTAATTATACTAAAGGAAATGGAGATCTTCTACAAATATTGTAATAGCAATTTAGTTTATCTATGCAATGTACCTTTGGGGATTATTATAGAGCAAAACAACGTAATAAATTATAATAAAGCAACTAACATTTCTATACAATAAACATTTCATAATATTTTAACCATTATTAATAACAATAACGTAGCAGTTAAAATAGATCGCTTATCGGCATTATCTAAAATTTATAAAGCGTAATCTTCTGAAATCTCATTGCCAAGTTAAACATTATTTTGACTAACGGACGCTTTCAAAGATATTATCTTGTAAACTTCAGTACTTGATTGCCTATTAATTTTTAACTAGCCTGTGGCTATGCCCAATATTTCATTTTACACAATTAACATTCAATTTAATGCCTTTGGATACAAATTTTGGACGTGGGAGTGATTAACGGTGTGACTGTCGTGCTCATAATGGGCTGAATTATGGTTCAATTTTAGCTATTGTGATCTATACTTCATAATTTACATATTCTACGTCATCATGGTGGTCGGTAATTATTGTTTTAGTTCCTATATCTATGAGCATATTGATGCTTTTGTTTTTAGGATAGACTAGCATATGACTACAGTCTCGCAATATGTTAGTATATAAATCCTAGTAGTGAACTAGTAAAAAAATACGGAGGTGCAGGTGCTGGTTATGCGCTTGGCGAAATATTTCAACGGCAATTATCTCGGCGGTTACAACAAGAATTTCCTTCCACAAGATATTTCTGTCGTATTTTTCCATAGTTATGCAAAGAAGCAGAGATCACGGAATTCATTCCCCGATTTCACAGCAGATCCTATACAATTACAATATTTTTTGATAAAAAAGTCACTCATTTCATTTACAAAAATTTGATATGATGAATTGCTAGGAGGCTACCGTAAATTCTTATTTCATTACTTATTTTTCGAATGACCTTTTTTTGGGGACCAGGAATCAAGCACTAATTATGCTAACTACAGCACTAATACTTAAATAATATAAACAGCATGATAATTTTTGTTGTTAAAAAAGTGTTTTGCATTTCTTATCAAAATATGGATCATCGGATGTTCCGGCCTTTCAACTCGTAACATAGCATCTTGACCTTCAATCGGCTCTCAATGCCGCGGGTGTACTTTCGCCAATCGGATTCTATTAAAACTTGATGATCCTATAATAACAGATGCAACCTTCGGAATGTTCATAATCACGATCCCATTCAAATTCAATTAACGCCGACTGTATTTGATTGTGTTTTTCATTGCATTTCTTTAGATTCAATTATAACACTTATGATTCTAAATGTGAAATCATTATGAGTTTCATGTTGTGATGTGGATGTATCAGTAATATAATACTACTATGGCCTTGAACAAATGTTACGAGTATATTCATCAGTTATAAAATATTTTTATAAGCTCATAACTGCTTTTAGGTGATACAAGTAAATGCATGCCATTCTCTACAGAATTTTTGGTCACAATCTGTAATATTGCCCAATATTTCTTATTTAATGTAATCATTGGTGTTCAAGAAAACAACTTGAATAGCAGCCCTTTTGTACTTCGCAGTTTTACAACTATGGTTAAAGCCCTTAATAAGCCTTAAGCCTTTTATAGTATTTTCCCAACCAATTAGCTAATTGGCACAATCCTTTCTTTCCTTGCCTTTCTTATTTGGAATTGTCCATTACAGCAACAAGATTTCACTCATAAATATATATTTGTTCAAAATTCCAGTTGTAACTTTGTTAACATTCTCTATATCGTATTTTACTACTTCTGCTTTTAAATCATTTATATCTACCTCGGGTTTTATTAAAGAAACACTAGTAGCATTCTAATTAGTAATATTAAGCCATGAAACTTCCAAATACATTGTAGCTGATAGGTCAATGACAAACGGACACTAGTTTTTCCTCCCCATAGAATAATGCACAACAAAACCTTGGAAATAACCTTCACATTGTTAACCAATTAAGAGCCGTTTATAAGCAATTTGATTGCAATAATACGCTATTTATATAAAATTTTAATTAGTTACGTTTGATATTGCGTTACAACATTGGTTTGATAAATAATGATTAATCATTGATTGAAAAACTAGCTTAGAACTATAACGCTAGATTCCTTAAATTACATCATGCAGTTGAAACACAACCGGTAACTTTACGAAATGATAAATTGCATATAACCCATATGCAATTTATGACAAATGAATATTATGATGAATACAATGTATTTACAAAAAAAATATTGAAGCACTTACCACATTGATCTTCCCCAGAATATGGTTGATATGTTCCTTGCTGCACATTTTTCTTTAATAATGTCTTACTTCTTCCAATCACATTTTATACCACACTTAAATGTTTACATAATTTTTCAATAATCTATCGTCAAAACTGAAACAATTACGAGATGGAGATATTTCTTTTTGAGGTCTAAATTAAAATTCGTCTAATTTAGGTGATGATTTGGATTTAATAAAAAAATGCTTAAACTCTGATGTGATAATTTAAATGGGTTCTTTAACTTGAAACACAATAAGAAATTAAACGTTATAGCACTTTAGGCATTCATTAACGAAATGACTAACTTAGATGAACTTATACATCTCTAAGATCCCAAACAAAGAGATTTAGAATAAATTATCTCTTGGCTACATACAATACGAGTATATACATACTTAAGATTAGGTATGCTATTGTTAACGCCATGATTTATAGAACAATTAATTTACTAAATATAAGTAGTAGGTATTCGCCGGTTCTAGCACAGCCTCCGGGAATTTGGATGCTGCCGACTAGTCCCACATGGTTGCGTTTTCTACATGGCGCGACATACCGCGAATTAAATTGATTACATGTCGCGGTTTTATTCGCGTTTTGATTCGCGTTTTGATTCGCGGTTCCGCGGCTGTTCGCCGGTCAGTAGAGTAGTAGGTATTCGCCGGTTCTAGCACAGCCTCCGGGAATTTGGATGCTGCCGACTAGTCCCACATGGTTGCGTTTTCTACATGGTGCGAAACATACCGCGAATTAAATTGATTACATGTCGCGGTTTTATTCGCGCTTTGATTCGCGTTTTAATTCGCGGTTCCGCGGCTGTTCGCCGGTCAGTAGAGTAGTAGGTATTCGCCGGTTCTAGCACAGCCTCCGGGAATTTGGATGCTGCCGACTAGTCCCACATGGTTGCGTTTTCTACATGGCGCGACATACCGCGAATTAAATTGATTACATGTCGCGGTTTTATTCGCGTTTTGATTCGCGTTTTGATTCGCGGTTCCGCGGCTGTTCGCCGGTCAGTAGAGTAGTAGGTATTCGCCGGTTCTAGCACAGCCTCCGGGAATTTGGATGCTGCCGACTAGTCCCACATGGTTGCGTTTTCTACATGGCGCGAAACATACCGCGAATTAAATTGATTACATGTCGCGGTTTTATTCGCGTTTTGATTCGCGGTTCCGCGGCTGTTCGCCGGTCAGTAGAGTAGTAGGTATTCGCCGGTTCTAGCACAGCCTCCGGGAATTTGGATGCTGCCGACTAGTCCCACATGGTTGCGTTTTCTACATGGCGCGACATACCGCGAATTAAAGTAGTAGTAGGTATTCGCCGGTTCTAGCACAGCCTCCGGGAATTTGGATGCTGCCGACTAGTCCCACATGGTTGCGTTTTCTACATGGCGCGAAACATACCGCGAATTAAATTGATTACATGTCGCGGTTTTATTCGCGTTTTGATTCGCGATATCGTGGATTGGGACATAGGAAAGGTTCACCCATCTCTCCTCTCTAAGGGTCTTTTGTCTTGTAGGTTCTTTTGTATTTTACAACACACTTTTGTTAATTATATTGATTTTAATTCTATTGATGATATTTGGACTCCCCATTGCGTAACTACACAGGTAAAGACAATCTTTTCTTTTGTTACAACACTTCCTTTGTTGTTTAGCATGCCTCATAAGCACAAAAGATTTTTTTAATATCTTTTTTAATAAGAAAGACAGGATTATTTATGACTCAAATTCATGTCCATTCCTGTCCTGTTCCATGTGTAAAAAAATGTGGTGTTTCCAATATAAAAGGGACGATCAAAAGTATACAACATCTTATTCTACTCTGCGCTCTACACCCTACATGATCTCTCCAGTTATTTATATTGTGAAGTGTTGATATTGTGAAACAGCCAAATAATGGATGTAAGTACCTTCCCATACTTTATAAAATATGATTACCTCTTTTATTGTTCTTTGTGATTTAACTGTTTATATGTGTGTAACCATGTTCGAGCTCTTTCCTAAACCAATTTCTAAAATAGTGTTTTATGTTGTTACAGTTCTCTGAAAATACTTTCAAGAGCTATTATTATGCAGACACCACCGATGAGCCCAGTGACGAAGAAGGTACACTTGCATACAAAGTGAAAAATGCAATCGGAAAAAGATCATCAAATAACATTGATGACTTTTTCTTGAAAGCCAAGAAGAAGAGGAAATTCTCAAAAAAGTCTTCTATTGTTGGACGTTCGGTGAATGGTGGGATGTCATACATCAGTTCCAATAAGGATGAAACAGCGTATGCATCTCATCTAATAAAAATTGAAGTCTTTGATATAAACAAGCTGAAAAATATTGAACCCAGTGAGCACTGGAAACATGCAGATGTGCGTCTGAAATACTATACTCAAGTTGAGGATGATAAAAACCTGCAAGGAGTGAGAAATGTGATATTTAACATTACAAAGGACTTGGTGGATAAAGAAGATTGTGTAAAATATTTTATTCAGACTGATAATAAATTAGAGTAAAGTGCAAGTGTTTAGATTTTAACTAGAGTTAATTTATATTATATTCTTTCAAAACTAGGTTTAATTATTTTGTAACGCATGCTTTCGATGTTATTTTAATTAAGTACAATTATATAATTTTATGTAACTTAACAACTCTTTGTTTAAAATAAACATAATGGAAAGCTATTTGCTATATTCTAGGAATTAATGTCGGTATACCTTCGAGTATGTTAGTATGTCTTCATCTCTTTAGAATTACATAATTTGAATAACTTTAAAAAACTCTTTTAATACTTTGTTTCAATAAACTCAATGTATAACTACTTGTACTAGGAATTCATGTGGGTATACCTTTGGATTATTATCGTTATCTATATATTTTTGTTTACCTTAAAATTTAAAAACAAAAGCTATTATATTCAGAAAAGTATTAATTTGCGAAGACTTTGTGAAAAATATTGTGTAAATACTATATAAGCTGCAAAAATTACTTCACACCAATACATTCCTTGCGGATTTCTCACTATGGAAGGTCTGAGCTGTGATTTCTACAACTCTAAACTCACCGTGCTTGCTGAAGAGATGGAATCGATGGATCTACTGTCATCGGATTTCGATCAAGGACTCTACGAGCTCTGCGAGCAAGTAGAACAAGACCATTTTGAAACGTGAGTATGCGTCATTATTATAAATTAACTTGTCGTAACGTGTTTTTGACAGACAGAAGTAGGGATCGATTTTGGGGTACTTAAAGCGGCAATGTTAAAATTTTAAATCATTGTGTCTTGGAATTGTATTAAACTTATCTACTACTGTAAAATGTATTGGGGACTTGAATTTGATAGTTTATCTCAGAGTGATATTGTGAGTTTGGGTAAAAGTCTAGTTTTAAGTAATTTCCATCGATTTATAAGATTCTGGTTTATCCAAAATATTTTACCGGAGGAAATGTTAGGAGATCCCGATATTACTCCTTATTATACTCCATGTAACGGGCATAAAATTATCAACAACCTGAAACCTGATGAAGATGTCATTGATGGTGTTTTACCAATGCAAGCATATTGTTTACATTGTAAATAAGAAACATGTTAGTATTTCAAAAGTATACATGTATACAAATATCATTGAATCAACTGAATAATTTTTTTGTTATTTATTTTATTTTGTATTTCAATCAGATCTCAGCAAATTGGACGAGGAAAGAAAAGACCAGCGTCGAGTGCATTAATAGAGTTACATCATCATGAAGTCCCTTCAACATCTACATCATCGACATCTATCTTTCAAAATGTAAGTACAAAAAATAATGATAAAATTGAATGTTCTTTGTGTTGCGTATCTGTATCAAGAAAATATTTCGCTAATCATTTAAAGAGTAATACTCATAAAAATAATGTTTTAAGATCTGATAACGAAATAGAAAATGTTGAAATTATTGAAAATGCTTTCGGTAATAGAGTTCTTACATATAGAATAAAATCTGATATTATTTCTGACCAACCGTTTCAAACACCCGAAATATTTTTACAAAAGATTAAAGAATTAATATATAAATTACTAGAACGATCAATTAAGGAACACTTTGTTGTGAAAGTTAATTTTATTCTTATTGCTGACTTTGTTCAACAAACGAAAAACATTTTTAACACTTTTGATTTTCAAATTTCCAATTATGTTATTTGTCAAGGGGATGATAAGGACATACTTTTTTCATCTATTGTTACTGAAATATCAAACAGAATTTCAAATTTTGAGAGAAAAGATAGCGGTTGGAGCTTAGTAAAAATAAAACACTTAGACATAAATGTTAACAAATTTAACCCATTACGTGGATCATCATATATAGACTTACCATTAGATATAAAATATAAAAAAGCTGTAATTAATGTTCAAAACAATGATTATGAATGCTTTCGTTGGGCAGTATTATCGGGGTTGCACCCAGTTACGAGGAATCCTTTTAGGGTAACACACTATATACCTCATAAAAATAACATAAAATTTGGTAATCTTTCATTTCCTTTAAAAATTAATGATATCCATAAATTTGAAAAACTCAACAATATAAGTATCAATGTTTTTGGTCTAGATTATGATTCTATAACTAAGACTAATAATGTTGTAGGTCCATTACATTTTACAAAACATAGGAAAGCTACTCATTTAAACTTATTGTACTTATCTCAAGGTAGTAAGGGTCATTATTGTTATATTAAAAACCTATCAAGGTTAGTATCAAATCAATTATCAACATCAGAACATGCTGTTTACATTTGCGATGGTTGTTTATTAAATTTCACAACACGCGATAATTTATTAAAACATCAAGTAAATGATTGTTTCAATGTTTGCACAAATTTACCTTCTGAAAGTGATAGGAAGAGAAACTGGTTTAACGAATTAACTCCATCTAACCAAATCTCTTTTAATAATTATGAACGTAAGTTAAGAATTCCCTTTGTAGTATATGCTGACTTTGAAGCATTTTTAAAACCATTAGATAGTTGTTCTAACGACCCAAGTAAATCATCAACTGTTAATATTCAAAAACATGAAATATAC
The DNA here is from genome assembly GCA_951394255.1 of Polyploca ridens. NCBI lineage: Eukaryota > Metazoa > Arthropoda > Insecta > Lepidoptera > Drepanidae > Polyploca > Polyploca ridens. The sequence goes on along the minus strand of OX596257.1, from coordinate 3,777,324 downwards.
AGTTTTGGTTACTATATTAAATGTTCGTATAATGATAGCTTTTCCGTTTATAGAAATTATACCGGTAAAGATTGTGCACTAACATTTATGACATTTTTAAAAAAAGATTTAGAAAGTATTTGTAAAAAAAATACTTTTGTTAAAAGTCCATTATCATTAACCAACGAAAATAAAATAAATATTGCCCAAAGCGAGACGTGTTACATTTGTAACAATAATTTAAATGGTAGTTCCACTGTTTCCTACAACTGGCATACTGGTGTGTATGAGGGGGTCGCACATCCATTTTGTTCTGAGAAATACCGAACTCCAAATTTTGTACCAGTATTTTTTCATAATTTAAGTAATTATGATGCTCATTTTTTAGTTCATGGCCTCAATTTTGAAGAGGGTGACATAGAAATCATTCCTGAGAATAAAGAGAAATATATTTCTTTTTCCAAAGTTTTGCGAATTAATAATCGTGATATGAAATTAAGATTCCTTGATTCAGTTAAATTTATGCCCAGTAGTCTTGATAAATTAGCTAAAAATTTATTACCCGAACAATTTTGTGAGCTTAAATTACAATTCCCACGCGAAGAAGACTTTAATCGTTTAATACGGAAAGGTGTTTATCCATATGAAAACATGACTTCATTTGATTCTTTGAAAATAACTTCACTTCCTTCTCGCGATGATTTTTATAATACTTTAAATGATAGTCATATTTCTGAAAATGATTACCATCATGCACATGATGTATGGAATCACTTCAATTGTCAAAACATGGCTGACTATTCTGATTTGTATTTAAAAACAGATGTTTTGTTATTGACAGATATATTTGAAAATTTTAGGGACGTATGTCTTAAAACATATGGATTGGATCCTGCTCATTACTATACGGCACCAGGATTAAGTTGGGATGCTATGTTAATTTTTACAAAAATAAATTTAGAGCTCCTAACGGATATCAATAAAATTACTTTTATTGCGAACAATATTAGGGGGGGTATATCTCAATGTAGTAATAGACATGCAAAAGCAAACAACTGTTTTATGACAGAATTTGATTCTAGTATACCATCCTCCTTTCTCATGTACCTAGATGCAAATAATCTTTATGGATGGGCCATGTCCCAATATCTCCCAACTGGTGGATTTGACTGGGTAGACATTAATACAGATTTTAATATACCTGACGATGCTGAACACGGATTAATTTTAGAAGTTGATTTAGAATATCCAACCCAGTTACATGATTTTCACTCGGATTTACCATTTTGTCCTGAAAACATATGTTTAGGCGATAGCAAAGATCAGAGATTAATCCCAAATTTGAAAGATAAAAAGAACTATGTCATTCATTATAGGAATCTTAAACAATGTTTAGAAAAAGGTTTACGGTTAATTAAAGTACATAGAATTCTTAAATTTAAACAATCAGCGTGGTTAAAAAGTTACATTGATTTAAACACTCACATGCGATCGTTAGCAACCTCTGATTTTGAAAAAGACTTTTTTAAACTTATGAACAATTCCGTTTTTGGTAAAACAATGGAAAACGTAAGAAAGCGTGTAAACGTTAAGTTAGTCGGCCACTGGTTAAATCGTGGTAAAACTCAAGGCGCTCAATCTCTGATTTCAAAACCTGAATTTCACAGTCTTGCAATATTTTCTGAAAATTTAGTTGCTGTACAGTTAAATAAAACAAAAATTGTATACAACAAACCAATTTACCTTGGATTTTGCATATTAGATTTATCAAAAACTTTAATGTATCAATTTCATTATGATTTTATGAAATCAAAATATCAAGATAATCTTAAATTACTTTATACAGACACTGACAGTTTAATTTATCAAATATACTCAGACAATTTTTATAGTGATATTAAAACAGATTTAGAATATTATTTTGATACCTCTGACTATCCTCATAATAATGAATATGGTTTACCATTAATAAATAAAAAGCGGTTAGGATTTTTTAAAGATGAAAATAATGGTAAAATTCTTAAAGAGTTTGTAGGACTTCGCGCAAAAATGTATGCAATGGACGTACAAAATAAATTTGTAGCTAAAGCAAAAGGTATTAATAAATGTATCACCAAAAAATATAACCTAAATGATTACAAAACCTGTTTATTCGAGAAGAAAATTCGGTATAGCCAAATGTTAAGATTCAAATCAATTAAACATGCTATTTATACTCAGAAAATTAACAAAATATCACTATCGTACAGTGACACAAAACGATATTTATTAGAAAATTCTACCGATACTCTTGCTTGGGGTCATTATAAAATAAAGAACATTTAATTTTTTCATTACTTTTTGTATCTCTTAAAGATGTGTTTCTAATTTATGTATTATTATTATTATTAGAATTTTAAGTTGATTTGTATTTTAGTTAGTAATAAGTATAAGTAATAAGTTGTATAATGTTTTACGTCTCATTTTTTAATGATTAGTTGTGTGTAATAGTCCTAAGATCATGTATTATTTTATTAAGTGGTTTATGAAAAGAGTGATTGTTGAGTTTCTTGCCGGCTCTTCTCAACAAAAAAAACAACCTTCCGAACCGATATTAGAGTCGGAGTTTGAATAAAAAATAATTTCATTTGATTTATTTTGTTTCATTTCATTGTACTTACCAATATCAAACCTTTAAAATAATATAAAATAAAATGATCTTATTTATAATTTGCATATTGTAACATTTGTAGAATTGTATCATTTGTAAACAAATATATACATTTAATTCTAGTGAAATATTTTATTAATTCCAAAACCCCTTTAGAGTTTACACGTATGTACATTAAAAAAATGATCCATTTTTGTCATCCCTTTACTGCCATAGTCGCTGGTCCGAGTGGATGTGGAAAATCTAATTTTGTTACAAACTTTATTAAATACACTAAAGAGGTCTGTAATAGGAATTTTAGTCAAATTACTTGGTGTTTTGATGAAATGCAACCATTGTACAATTTACCAAATGTAAATTATTATCAAGGCATTCCTGATTTGAACATGTTTGATGGAAAGGAAGCTAACCTCATTATTATTGATGATCTTATGAGAGAATCTGATGGTCGCATTGTAGACATATTCACTAAAGGTAGTCATCATAGAAACTTAAGTGTATTTTATATTACTCAAAATTTATTTCATCAGGGTAAAGGTCAAAGAGACATTTCTTTGAATTCAAGTTATATAATTTATTTTAAAAACCCTCGTGATAAGACTCAAATTCGCTATTTAGCACGTCAAGTTTCGCCAGAAAATCATAAATTCATTGAAGATGCTTACAGAGATGCTACTAAAGAAGCACATGGATATTTGATGATGGATTTAAAACAAGATACTAATGATATGTGTAGAATTAAATCAAAAATATTTCCATCTGATGGTTATTGTGCGGTATATGTACCTTCAAAAGAGTTTAAATATGTTAAGAATAAAGAAATACCTATCATTTACAAATGATGGATCGTCGATTGAAGACGTATAAAGATTTATTAATTGCTATTTGTAAACTCAAACCCAAACACCAACAAGCCCTTTTAAAAACCTGTAGTGAAAAAGAAATTAATTTTATTTGTGAGTGCATACATAATGTTCTGCAAGGTAACATAAAACTTGAAGAAAAATCAAAGAAAAAACTAAAAAAATTTAAATCTTTACTTCGCAAATTGGTGCGTAAAATTTCAAATAAAATAAGAAAAAATATAATAGTTCAAAAAGGTGGGTCATTTCTACCAATTTTATTGGGTTCTATTTTGAGTGGACTAGTAAGTGGATTAGTTTAAAATGGAGCATGCCAAAAAAATGATGTTAGTTGAACCAGGTTTATTAGATAAATTAAATCAAAAGAGAAACGAAAATCCTAGCTCAAGGTTGGATACTGAAATGGAGAATATTTTGAATAGTCATATGGATGATCGAAAAAAATGTAAATTATACTTACAAATTTTACAACGATATCTCCATTTCATAGAAGATGATCGTAAGCCTCTTGAGTTTCCAATAATAACATCCAATACTGATATTAGCGAATCCACTGGTCAAAATGAAATTTCTAATATAAGTAATGATACCAAAACTAAAGATTTAGTTGGTGTTCAGACATTGAATGACGAAGAGAAACAGCAAGTGATTTCTATGGTTGAAAGAAATCCCCTATACACAAAAAGTAAAATTCTAAGTTTGGTACCTAAATCATATGTGAAAAAAGGTGAGTTATTATTGGATTCAGTATCATTGAGTAAAAACAAAGTTTTTTGGGATGATGATGGTACAGTAACAATAGACAACGAAGTAATTCCTGGAAGTAATATTATTGATTTAGTAAATGATTCACTTCGACCATTAAAAAAAAGTGATCCAATAGGTTGGGAAAAATTTGCTAAAGCTTTAAAGGATTTAAAAATACCGCTAACTTATGTTGGAAATCCAAAAAGAAGTGAATACATAACTCATCTTCAAATGGTAGGAAACAGAGAACCTTCCAAAGACAACAAAGAAGTTTATGTTTCACCAAAAAGTACACACATAACTAAAATAAAAAAGAAGATTGATTGGGAAAAATGGACGCCTTATTAGAAATAAATAAAATTTATTATGATGTTTCAAATCCAGCTGGATATAGCAGTATTGACAAATTATCCAAAGCTATGAAAGGTAAAATGAAAGAAAATGAAGTTAAAAAATGGTTGCAAGCTCAGGAAACGTATACTCTTCACAAACCAGTCCATAGAAAATTTCCACGTAATAAATACATCTTATCCAATCTAAATGAACTTTGGCAGGCTGATTTAAGTGATATGAGAACTTATTCCAAATATAATGATAATTTTAATTACATTCTTTGTGTAATTGATGTGTTTTCTAAATATGCGTTTGTTAGACCTATGAAAAATAAAAATTCTGAAACCATTAAAAATTGTTTTGAAAGTATATTTAGTGAATCCAATACCACTCCAACACATATACAATCTGACAAAGGAACTGAATTCGTTTCTAAGGATGTGCAAAAATACTTCAAATCCAAAAATATTAACTATTATACAACGAATAATCCCGACATAAAAGCAAGTATTGTAGAAAGATTCCAAAGAACACTTAAAATGAAAATGTGGCGATATTTTACTCATAAAAATACATATCGGTACTTAGATATATTACAAGACTTATTATTTTCTTATAATCATAGTTACCATTCCAGCATTAAAATGTGTCCTAATGATGTTAATTCAAATAACATAATGACTGTTTGGAATAATTTGTATCATAGAAAATCTTCCAATACTCAACAACCAAAATTTCATGTTGGTGATTATGTCAGAATAACAAAATATAAACACATCTTTCAGAAGGGTTACGAATCTAATTGGAGTGATGAAATTTTTATTATATCTTCAATAATAAAAAGATCACCGTGGGTCGTTTACACATTGAATGATTTGCAAAATGATGCGATAGTTGGTACGTTTTATGAAAAAGAATTACAAAAAGTTGATTATAATCCCACTGCAAGTTATAAAATAGATAAAATAATTGACACTCGATATTCTGGTGCCAGAAAGCAATTGTTAGTGAAGTGGAAAGGTTATCCAGATAAATTCAACACTTGGATTTTAGCGTCTAGCTTAGAACAGCAATGAAGGGAGAAAGTTTTTATCTGACGTTACTTAGCAATAGTTCTATGGATTACTTTCCAGAAAACTCAACAACTCGCTTTTCTACAAAATTACCAAAGTCCATCATAATGGAAGGATCGTGGGTAGTTGGTGTTGTTGAATTTCAGTATCCATGCACAATATTTACCATCCAAGAACATGAAAATATTATTTCCATATCTAAGCAGATGACAATACCTGGTGCTGATAAACCTTCTCTTGTGTACTACAATTCATATATACCTTCAACAAATTACGATAATATTGATCAAATTTTAACGAAATTAAACAACATAAATGAGAAAGTTAAATTTCAGTATGATGATATATCAAAACTTGTATCAGTTTCCGTAACGGATGAATCACTAAAATCAATGAAGCTTTCAACTAGATTGTGTTTACAACTTGGATTTGAACCCAATACAAACCTGGCTCTTCAGAGTGGATCAGGAAAATGTCCAGCGAATTTACTTTTAGGGTTACCATCTCAGTTATTTGTTTACTGTGATATTATTGACCCTCAGATTGTGGGTGATGTAATGACTCCCTTACTGAGAATAATTCCATTAGACCCTTCAAAGTATATTTATGGTTCTAATAATATGCATGTTTTCTCACCACCTCACTACTTACCTCTCATGCGTAGAGAGTTTGATACAATTGAAATAGATATAAGAACAAGTACAGGCCAAAAAATACCATTCCAGTTTGGAACAGTGTGTGTTAAACTTCATTTTAGAAAAATATAATGTCTCCCCGTCATCATATCAATAATTGTCCTTATGAACATTATTACTCGCATCAAGCTGGTTCTGGTATTGGAGTAATTTATAGGGGGGCACCATATCAACGAGGTAATGGAATCGGTAGCTTTTTAGGAGGTTTATTTAGATCTGTTATTCCATTATTCTCTAGTGGCGCTCGAGTTATTGGTAAAGAGGCTTTAAATGCTGGTATGGGACTCATATCTGATATGGTTCAAGCTCGTCCTATGGAAGATTCAATTAAGAATCGGTTGAAAGAAGCTAGTTCAAACTTAAAACACAAAGCTGATAAAAAAATTGATCAATTGAATATGTCAGGATCAGGTTATAAAACTAAAAGGAAACGTCTTTCTTCATTCATTCTGCCACTAACAGCTAAGGTGAAAGCTACCAGTAAAAAGTCAAGGCTAAAACATAATAATATTAAAGACATATTTTCATAGTATAAAATATAATGTCCTTTCTACATAACAATTCCTGCGAGTGCATTAAATCTGAGTTAGATCTATTTGCTTTACCATCTACACAGACAAGCATAGAGAATGGAACATGGATATACTACAAACCTATTTCTTCCCTTGCTGACGATGGCCCTATCGAATTTCAAATACCTGGTACCGGTGACGACTACATCGATTTGTCTCATACTTTGATTCATATAAAAGCTAAGATAAAGAATCAGGATTCATCGAATTTGCACCCTTCAACAAAAGTGGCCCCAGTAAATAATTGGCTACATTCACTATTTAGTCAACTTGATGTATTTTTAAATCAAAAACTTATATCACCTCCAAATAATACATATGCCTATCGTGCTTACCTGGAAACATTGCTGAACTATGCACCTGTCGCTAAAACATCTCATCTTACATGTGGTCTTTGGTATGAAGATACGTTTGGTAAAATGAATTCAACCGACGAGGAAAATACGGGGTTTACTAAAAGAATGCAATTAGGAAGTGAAAGCAAAGAAATTGAAATGATTGGACATCTGCATGGAGATCTGTTTAACCAAGAAAAGTTTTTGATTAACGCTGTGGAAATGTCCGTCAAACTAGTTCGTTCCAGAGAATCATTCAATTTAATGGCTTCCGCGGATGATTTAAAGTTTAAAATAAGCATTACAGATGCAACACTTATTGTTCGTAAAGCTAGAATCAACCCATCAGTGCTACTTGCACATCAAAAAGTTTTAGCTACAACTACCGCTAAATACCCAATCACTAGAGCTGAAGTTAAAGTGTTGACAATACCTTCAGGCGTGCAAGGAAAAACACTTGATAATATTTTTTTGGGTCAAGTACCTAAAAGATGTATAGTTGGATTTGTTGATAACGCAGCATTTAATGGTAATCTAACGAAAAATCCTTATGATTTTCAAAATTATGATATAAATACATTTTCTTTATATATCGATGGTCAACAAATACCATCAAAAGCTATACAACCTTCATTTCAAAATAAAGTGTTTACTTCTGCATACCATACCCTATTCTCTGGAACGGGTATTCATTTTCTTAACGAAGGCAATGGAATATCTAAAGAACAATTTGCTAATGGTTACTGTTTATTAGCATTCGATCTAACGCCAGATTTATCAGCCAGCTCAACCACTCATTGGAACCTGATAAGACATGGCAGTGTAAGATTGGAAGTTCGTTTTGAAACAGCTCTTTTACAAACTGTTAACTGTATTGTATATGCCGAATTTGATAATGTTATTGAAATTGATAAAAACCGTAATGTAAGTGTAGACTATAGTAGTTAATGATTAATTATACTATAATTAATCATTAACTACTATAGTTTAAGATAAAATGTTAACATTTTTTATAAAATATAAATATCAATATATACTTACCTTGTATTATTGCATCATCCTTATATAATAACTATAAGTATAGGGATCCTACATGTAATTTTCCACTTGCATCTTATGTATTGAAGTGATTAGATAGTGTTAAAAAAAATATTTCGTTTAAATTAATTATGGATACAATAGAGATTCAGAAATATTTAAGTAAAATTCACCCACGTTTACAATATAATGTATATGCAGCAAACCGACTACCAATATACATCGAAGCTCCAATATATTTAATCAGCAATTTAGATCCAGATACAAAGCCTGGTTCTCACTGGGTAGCAATACATATAAACGAAAATGGTGTTGGAGAATATTTTGATTCTTATGGTAGATCTCCAATAGGTCACCATCGAACATTTTTGAAGAGGAACTCGAGACATTGGCAATTTAATAGTAATAGGTTACAAAGTGATTGGAGTTCAGTATGTGGTAAATACTGCTTGATGTATTTATATTACAAATTAAATGGTAACACATTGTATGATTTTGTAAGAATATTCGATCACAACACTGAATTAAATGATGTATTTTTGTGTAATATGTTTCAATTGTACTTTGAGTAGAAGTGGTATGTTATAAGATTTTTAAAATAAATAAATATTTAGTAAATTCATAAATGTTTCTATACCTAACGGTTATTTCACTCCAGACAGGAATGGACATGAATTTGAGTCATAAATAATCCTGTCTTTCTTATTAAAAAAGATATTAAAAAAATCTTTTGTGCTTATGAGGCATGCTAAACAACAAAGGAAGTGTTGTAACAAAAGAAAAGATTGTCTTTACCTGTGTAGTTACGCAATGGGGAGTCCAAATATCATCAATAGAATTAAAATCAATATAATTAACAAAAGTGTGTTGTAAAATACAAAAGAACCTACAAGACAAAAGACCCTTAGAGAGGAGAGATGGGTGAACCTTTCCTATGTCCCAATCCACGATATCGCGAATCAAAACGCGAATAAAACCGCGACATGTAATCAATTTAATTCGCGGTATGTTTCGCGCCATGTAGAAAACGCAACCATGTGGGACTAGTCGGCAGCATCCAAATTCCCGGAGGCTGTGCTAGAACCGGCGAATACCTACTACTCTACTGACCGGCGAACAGCCGCGGAACCGCGAATCAAAACGCGAATCAAAACGCGAATAAAACCGCGACATGTAATCAATTTAATTCGCGGTATGTCGCGCCATGTAGAAAACGCAACCATGTGGGACTAGTCGGCAGCATCCAAATTCCCGGAGGCTGTGCTAGAACCGGCGAATACCTACTACTCTACTGACCGGCGAACAGCCGCGGAACCGCGAATTAAAACGCGAATCAAAGCGCGAATAAAACCGCGACATGTAATCAATTTAATTCGCGGTATGTTTCGCACCATGTAGAAAACGCAACCATGTGGGACTAGTCGGCAGCATCCAAATTCCCGGAGGCTGTGCTAGAACCGGCGAATACCTACTACTCTACTGACCGGCGAACAGCCGCGGAACCGCGAATCAAAACGCGAATCAAAACGCGAATAAAACCGCGACATGTAATCAATTTAATTCGCGGTATGTCGCGCCATGTAGAAAACGCAACCATGTGGGACTAGTCGGCAGCATCCAAATTCCCGGAGGCTGTGCTAGAACCGGCGAATACCTACTACTAATATATGAATAGGCGTCTTTTACAAAGCTTACATGCGTCTAATTAATACTTGTAATCTATTGCAACAAAATTCCCTACACTTTTAATTCATTTGCATGACAGTTTACAAATTCGTATGCTCGAATAAGCCTAAGCGTACCAATATGGTGATTACAATCAAATAAGTCAACCGATACGAATATAATTACATTCATAATGAAATTTGCGAAATTTTAATGCGGTGTAACTTCGACGCATGTTGATCAATCGATGAAATTAACAATTGGGTGTAGATTTTCTCGATAAGTAGTCGATACTCTATTATTTTAGAATATATTGGCGCAACATGTAATCAAAACGATAAGTGAATAATTAGGTGACAGATATGTGGAAATAATCATAGTCGAGTAAGGTCAGTTTTGTTAATGGGAGCGTATAATAGCATTAGAAGTATGTTTCACGAAATCATTTGATTGATTCTGATTTATAAGACGTTTTGCGTTCTTCTTACAATCATTCTTTAAGATTATGAATATAATAAATGTCTTCAAGACCACAAGTAACTCTCTGGGGTACTTATAATATCAAAATGGCGACAATGCTCAAAACATGGCACTTATGGACTTACTTCTAAAACCTCTACCTCTTAGAGGTAAAAGGATTAAAATTTCTTTAAAATTGGTTATATCACGGCTTTGCAATAGATTAATTCCACTGCATAATGTTGACCACGATATTTAAATTAAAAACACTTAAAAGCCTTGCGAAAGAATATTGATGAAAAATAGTAAAAGTTGGAAACACCAATGTATGGAAATAAAGCCATCAAGATAGAGTTCAATTAAAGTGATCTAATAGTTGATTGCCAAACTTGAATGCAATAATCAAATCGTAGTAGTAAAATTCCCGCTCGAGACAGAAATTTAGATATCTTCATAAGATCTTATTCATCTTTCAATATTTCGTAGTCTATTAATTACATGGAGCAGTTTTGTAGAAATTACTGACATTGAAAAGTATAACTTTAAAATAATTAAAATATAAAGAGCTGCAAGACAATGCATCAGGCTGTTTTGAAACTCTTAAGAGAGTCTGTATTGTAAGACAAACAAACCTACCTGCAAAAATACTACACGGTTAGCGTTCATTGACCTACAACAAGATGTATTTTTCAGTCTCAGAACCATAATTCTGCATGAACTATAGAGCCTTTAAATACTGAAAATGTTAGAGAGTATGTAAGAATTAACATCAGCAATAAAGAAAATCTTAACGCGTGCAATTTATAAGCAAATAAAAAAGAATTCACATTAATAGTTACCTAATAACTTTTCAATTCCTTCAAACCTAGCTGAACCGGTTTACCCACCAAAAAAAGTTTTAGACGTCCAAATGCGCAAACGCATTATCTACGGTGCAAAAATCAAAAGTCACCTTTTCAATAGGTACAATGTTTACGTCACTGACGCAACCAGTTCGGTTGGCAGACATAAACTTTTTTTCGCTTTTCACGTGCATTCCAATGAAAATAAAAGTGACTATAGAATTTGGAGGATTGATACAAACCGGCTGAGCAATTTCATGCCTTTTGGACAATTCACTTATAGAATTAATAACACTATTCGAAAAGTACGCTTTCACTGAACATAATGAAATCCTATTACTTCAAACTATTTTGTGTGTTTTCACTTTTATCTGTAACTGGCTGTATATCTTATCGTTGTCGAGATTCAATATATGCAATCGAAATAAGTGTTATTTATTTTATTTCTGCTGAGTTCATAATTTAATCACAAAAAGTTTTGGTGAAACAGACTCTTTATAACTCTTTGAGTAGCATTTTGTTTATATATGTAGTTTAAAACACTATTATAAGGTTCATTTCCAGCAACACCATTATTTGTTATTGATTTTACATGGTATTTCACAACTTTCATGGGGCGAAGTTAAAGATAAGTCTCTAGTAAAAGTTAACACAGAATTGTTATTAGCATACAACACAAGGCAGTTAAAAACCATAGTAACACTGTCTACTCATTATGTTGCGAGAACTTGGTTCAAATTCACTTTCACTGTTCAATTTCAACAACGAAAGAAAATTGGATTCACGCATACACGTTAACTGTCGAAAAGGTTCTCTCTTCACCAATGTATTTGAATTTCTGGACAGTTTGTCACAAGCATTTTGTCTGTTTTTTTTTAGAAGGATCCAATATTTCCCCCGAGGATAAATTATCCATTATCTATGTGTAAATTTCATCCAAATCCGTTTTAATAACAGCGCGATTGATTTCGACAGAAACTTTTGCATTACTGCTATTATTAGCATCAAAATCTCAACAATATTCAGAGAAAGAAATTTCCAGGAAAACTCAACTCTGCTATATCTAATCAATTGTGAAATGAAGCGAGTAATGCGCCATTGAACTATTATTTCCATTATGTTTTTATACTGTTCCTAATTGGCATTTACTTTTACTGAGATTGTTGAATGACGAAAAGACCACCGCATTGACCAAATCAACCAACTCGGTGTGTTTTCGCAAAGTTAATATTTCGCCATCAATATTTCCAATGTTATCTGTTGATGAAAATGGATATTTTGCGATATCTATTTCCGACATTTTGCGTATTTCATTACTGGTGGGTTTTGACACAACAAATAGATAATTCGGATCGATGCACAGTCCTTGGTGAGAGGAGTCCTTTTCCGAAGAGAGGTCAAGAAGTGAAACTTGAATATCACATCGTTTTTACAATTGACCAAACATTTAAATGTAATAAGAAATGTTTATATGATCCGAGTACCTAACTAAATTATCAAAGTAACCACATCACTCTTGGACATCTAAAAATACCAACGAACAAAATCATTGGGAATCGATGACTACTACGCAATAGTAATAGAGGAAGGCGTGTAACTAGTAGTGAAGTGGTTAGTAACCGCAAGGCTGACCCAACTCTTGCTACCCTAGATACTCCTTAAACCCAACCAATAATGTTCATAATTATTTAATTAGATCCGTATATAAACAAGTTCGCACCAATCACAATAAATACCAAAAATGCGGTTGCATGAATTTTTACCAGTTTTCAATCAAATCGTGCAATTCTTAACCGGTATCAGATGTAACGAATTTATAAAGCATCACGCAAAAACATCAGGCAATAGCTAACATGAACGAGTTAATATAATAAAATAGCGGTTTAGTGGCACAAGACAAGTGAAGTAAGCCAGTGTATTACTTACTGAAAGTGGAGCTAGCAAAGTGACTTGCCAAGAACTAAGGTATGTGAAAACATAAACGGAACAAGATATAATTTTAAAAACTAGCTACGGATTTGATCTAGGTAAAGCCATAGTTATAGCAAATAAAATTTATGCAATGGTTTGATCTTTCAGTAAACTTTTTTCTGAAGGAAATAATAAATATATACATTTGACATTCAAATGCTTTTATGATATCTTATTTTGGCTTTAATTATAGTGCAATGTATTGTAAAAAAGCAACAAAAAGTGTTTAAAATTGCTTGAGTCATATTTTAAGACGTCTGTGAGAAAATCATAATAAATTAAGTAAGTAACGAAAACATCTTTAACAATTACCATGTGAGCCCAACCCATAGGTGAAAAAGCCCTTAAATAAAGAAAAAAACGACTAGGTAAATAATATTGCTGTGATGCAATCAATACCTCATTGCAGCGGTTAAAAAGGTGGTATGCGGAACCGAAGGTCGTCGATTCAATTTCCGCAGACATAACATGGCCTGGTTAAGGTAAAGTAGGTTTATACATCAAGAAATAGTGATTTAGCTAGAAATCTATTAGTTAATGCAAATAATATAACCTATCGTATTATGGGTTCCTCGTAATTGGATACAAGGCATTTGTATGAAGATATAGAACAAAACAAATCCATATGTAGAACCTTTGTAATTGAACAAAATCATCTATACCGGAATCTAGAGATTCAACTTACAATTGTCAGAAGAAATGAAAAAGTTGAAGTTGATTCGGAACATAATATGATAAATTTTTATCATAAGCTGATTACTCCAATAAATCTATTCAGCTTGAATAGCAATGAGTTTAGATTATTTTCAGTTGTAACAACAGATACATTAAAGCAGATTAATCAAACATTTTATGCTAATGGAATCTTCATTTATGATTCGCAAAATTTTCGCCAGAATAGTAACACAAATCCTAGATGGAAGACTAAAAGTATCTGTGTCACCAAAACAAATTATAACAATATACTAACAAGAGGTCATCACCATGTTATGGAAGTAAGTGTGTTGAAGCATAGTGTGGTATGGAGTCATGCAAAATTAGCCCACTTATATTCCATGCATCTCTGCATGCGGCATGTTGCAACAAATGCCTTTGTTAAAGGTTAGGGTGAGTGAGGCCTTTCCATTTTAATGTTTGGATTGTATAGCGGAGTTGGTAAGTAGTAGACTTTGTTTCTGATAGTAAGAGGTAAAAGGACATCATCATAAAGTGGTCAAAGTCATTGTCAATGTTTTCGTAAGTCTCATTCGATTTTTAATTTTAAGAAATAAGGTAAAGACACCCTTCGGCCATACATTGAGCAGGAATATATTTTCAAAGAAATACTCAACAACAAGCGACAGAGTAGTACTAATAGCGTTCTGGAATTTCTGGAACATGTTATTAATTTCGATGAAAATTTTTGACTAAGGGTTTTTCGAGCCGAACAGAGTCGGAAATATATGATAATAACCATAATATATGAACAAAACTCTAACCCAGAAACGAATTATGTAAAGCGGCAGAAAATCATGCGCATGGGCTAATGAACTTCGGATGTTAGTTTGAAGGAATACTTTTTTCAACAGAGGAAAAAGAACAGATGTATGAATCACCTATCGATCAAATTAAATATCAGGGATATGATTCATGTAGTGTTTGGGTTTTCTTATGATAAGATTTAGGTCATAGGCTTAAAAATAGCCGCGACAAGGACTTCCAAGAACTTAAGGTTTTAATGGAATGATTTAAACTATTAATAAACAATATAAATGTAAATTAATCCCTAAAATCTGTTTATTTATTTAAAATGGTGAAAACGAAAGTGTACCTAATAGGTACATTTAAATACGAACCGGTTCGTTATCAAACAAATTTCTTTTTAGCGCTGTTTGAATTAACTATTTATACAATTTATCGACACAAGAATAACATTTCCAAAAGTAATAATACGCTCATTGAGAACATTCTCCAACATGGACTTGACATTATAAAGGAACAATAAGAAACAAAGTTGTAACTAATCGTAACTAATTGATGCAATACAAAACTATTCATTATCATATCATGTGAACAAAGCTACTTCCTGTACAGTTAACATAAAACCAATACAATGCAAATTAGGGTGGGTACACGTATATTTGACATAAATTAATTTGGTAAAACGGCTCTTACATCCTGTACCAATGAGAAATCTTGCGCATATTTATTAATAGCCAAAATGCATCTAGTGACATTTGGGAAATGACATTATTAAACTTGTTTTAAAGTAGAAACTTGAAGGTCACCGCCAAAATTGGACTTATTTGATTGAACTACCAACTTTTATTAATTTCTTCTATAATACTGAATTATTAACCAATGTAAATAATAAATTTAAAATAAATTCATCCGTCCATACCATAGTCAAAAAACACATCCCAAAAGACCTCAAAAAGAAATAACTGTCGCACACAATAAAAAACACTGGCTACACTGTGTTCCACCGGTTTGAAAAGGAAAACGATTTTGGCGCTTAAATCGTTAATTCAAGTGAATCGATCGATTAAGCGCGGCACTTGGCAGCATTTCGCGCGACACGTGCTGCAGTCGAGATCAGCGGCAGGTGACTGTTGTGCGCGAGCGCAATCGACGAACGCCCGATCAAAATCGCCTGCCATCGCAAAGTAGGCAGCGATGTCACGACATGTCAGAGAAAATAGATGGTAGAAAACCACTATCGTTTCTTACCGTACCGTCTTCGGACTTCAGACGTATATTTTTATTTGCGCATGCCTTTTGAATGTTGATTGTGATGTTTTACTGACCTGTAACAATAGGAAAACTGGTTAAATTATATTGTTTAGTTTTTCAATGTACATTGACTTTTAAAACAATCACATGTATACTGGTAATGTACGTGTAGTTCCAATGGAATATAAAACTACATCGTAACGAAGAGTTGAGTGAAAAGAAGATGAGATGCATTTCTGCAGGTCGCATAGAGAACAAAAATGAGGTTGATATTTTTTTAGTGAAGAGTGAAGAAATAAAATTGATTTCTAAACCATTCTTGGAGCTTATGAAAGCATATCAATAAATATAAGTATTAAGATAATATTTAAGAACAATCAAAATTAATAGTGGCAGGGATGATGATAAAGACCATATTATTTTCAAACATAATCAATTTTAATATTTCAGTAGCATCAGAACATTCAAATGAACGACATCATCCCAAATAAAGATATGTTATTATAAACAATGAAGATAAGGTAAGCGGACTCTTTCAATCAAGATACAGTCTGATAACACGATGTTCTCACGTCAGACGGTGATAAGAATCATGGTCACATCTCATGACTTTACTAGGAAACAGAAATGTTAAATATTTAGCTATTTATTTAAATCATTAACGAAATTGTTTAGATTATACTTGGTTGTAAAAAAACAGTTATATTCTATCAGTTCCAAATCTAGCAAAAGGATTCCAAACCATTTTAATATCTTTTAATGTCCATAAAGATCTTATAGACCTCAAGAATACAATATTCATATAGACAAGCCTAGAAAATGAAATAAAAAATACTACTTCCCATGATAGTCTACCAAGCATCTCTTCAACAATATTATACTACTGTTTTATATCACCCACACAACTTTAAGATTATTTTAAGCCACCGTTAATCGCCACCAGGCAAGCGATGATTGATGGAGTGTGTGACACATTTCAAGTGGAACAAATTATTTTAATATAGAAATAGTTTTACAATATCATAATGCGTGATGACCATTAATCTAAAGTGTGGGACAACTTAATTTAGTATAACGAAATAGATAAACGTCTTTCCCAATTGGAATCGAAAGATATTTTATCCGAAAGAGTGCAGTAGAGTACAGTAATACTATAAAAATGACATGGTATTCATATAAGCAGATTTAAAAGAGATAAAACTATTTAACTGGGTAACACTAAACAAGAAATGCAAAACCTATTACATTTATGGTATAGACATAGCCATAAACATAAAGATAGCCGCAACGGTTAAAGAAATGCAATTTAACTTAATTGATTATGCCGAAGAGAAACTTCCGTCAGGTTCATTACAACCTCCAACTTTAAACAAAATGATTGGTTAGGCGTAACACACGTGATGAAAAACAATCGGCTATTCGACGCATTTACAAATTGGCGGATGCCGATTGCCGGTCTGGTCTCAGCTGAGTGATTGATTGGATCAATGGAGTCTAGGCACTCGATCTGTAGTATATCTGACGCTATTGAATTGTGGTTCAATTTACAAACAGTCGGCGATAGTAAGACAAGTAAAATAAGAATTGTCGTGTTTTAATCTGTTAATCTACCTTATATCTAACAATTTTAATGGTTTCAGTCTGTACTCTGTCAACACTAAAACGTAAAGAAGATAAGAGCAGGTAAAGAAAGTAACTTACTCGAACACATGCAATTAACTTGGACGATTGTTGTAATCGCAATTTATTTCAGACCAGCTCATCAGACAGACATCAGACAGATCATCACTTACCATGGTGAGATTGTGGTCAAACATAGGCCTATGCACAGTAAAAAAAGGCTTGTCTGCGAACCCTGAGATTGAACTATGTCTAACTTACAAATTTCCGAACATTCCAAACACAAATTTTATTATTCCTACAATTCTGAACTACAGATATACTGTAGATGAATGAATAACAAGGAGCAGGATCAAGTTTATAGAATTTCTTGGTACTTTTTATTTTGTATTCTCTTTTAACTTAGACCCATGACATTACCATGTTGACCTTCCACACCTAGCAACATTGTGTTTCCCACAAATCAATGGGTGCAGTTCACTAAGATTTATTTCCCGCATAAACCATAGAACCTTGCTTCTCTCATTAACTCATGACATGAGTGAACCATTACTTATTAGTTATTGTTACGACCACTTAAATGTTACCTAAAAATGCTTTTAGTTGCTGACCTACTTTGGAATCCTTGGAGTTTATTTATTACATATTTCAATAAACATTCCTTATTACTAATATCTGGAATACTTTTGACGTGATCTCATAATATTCTAAGCGTTGGAGTAAAAAGAATAAGGTTGTGTTTTAATTCAACGTTACGTAATGATATTGAAGATGCTGTATTTAGGATTAGGTAGTACTTCTAGTAATAAGGTACGATCGTAATAATATAGAACGGTATGATACATGATATACCTAAATACCGAGATCAGTTTCGTGAAATAGAAACTACTGTGTTCCTATATTTATGGTATGCCCAACCCATACGTCATACGTAGATTTAATTTATTGGAAGTAAAAAACAAATACTTGTTTTTTTTTACAAAATACAACAAACAAATTATGCAATAAAAAAAATGATTGATAACCATTCAAGTCAAGACACAGGCCTACTCCAAGAGTCCTGAGTAGATGGTGGATAATTTTCCTACTTACTACATTTGTAAACCAAGAAAAGACAACGAGCCGGTATGTTCTTGCATGATTACTCAATTTGATGATGTTATATCATTTAACATTTCCACCAACAATGTAGGTTAAGTATCAAATCAACACTATGATCAGCATTAATTGACCTATCACAGTTGAACTAATGACTTCTGTTATTTAAATCATTTGAGATGACTTCTTGATCTGGAGTGTTTAATTTTTCTTTGGGCTTGCCTTAGTCTCACTCTGTTATAGGCAGACAAAGAGGATGAAGGACTTGAAGACGAGAACAAAGATATAGGACGTTTGTCCAGAAAGATGCCTATTCACACAAGCCTTGAAATCTTTCTCATATCCCGACACCTGTTCTGGTACTCACTCCAGGTACCATATAGATTGGATGTACAGTTACAGTTTCCTTGGTTTTCTTATATTTAACTTCGTGTACAATAACTTCTATAATAATATGTATATTAGCTTATTTAATAATATGTATGTAGCATAACTTACTTGTTCTAAAATATACGTGATTATTTAGCCAGATGCAGTTCCGATTCGGGTGATGAACTAATAGGGTAACCTACAAAAGATTTTAGAATCCATAAGTCAACGGTTCGCAAAAATTTTGAATGCGTCTAACACAAACAGATCAGCGTAAAATTGTATGTAAATATTTGACCAGCGATCTGATTGGCAAAAGCGAGTAAGTCTGAATAATGATGATAATCCAATGTTGAAGATCGCCTCTTTCATAGCAGATCAGATCAAAGAAGATTTCTTCCAAACTGAAGTATTCGAATGCAACAACAACTTGAGGTATATTTACGTCTAGAATGTCATTATGTCGAAAATAATCAGAATCCATAACAAAAACCATTTTAGCTGCATCTTACACTTGGCTTACCTAGAACAATGGATATTGTGGTGTGTTAACAAGTGCAAGATGCATGAACATCCGCCTACGTGAAGTAACGGGGAAACATTATGGGGAACTATGGGTCACAGAAGCACCTTCGTTGCGTGGGACTGCCGACCGCAAGAAGGGCGCTTTGGTACATTGAATGTATGTAAGTAGTTTGGAAGTCGAAAGAATATATTTTCTCTCGCTCTTTTAATAAATAAGGAGATGATAGCTCCATGGTAGTGGTTCGAATGCCGCCGTAACGAAGGCGAGACATAGGTTTGAATTTTAAAAATCTTGAGCTATCGATGAAAGTTAAATTTCGTGTAGTGAGCACGGTGACACAGAGTAAAGGGATACTCTGTGACGATGATAAAGAAATCTGTTGTACCAGTAGTATGACCTCCACTCACATGTTAAAAAAAACTGCCGCCATAATGGTGTGTTCCGACAACTGCACTTGAGAAACAGTTCTCATCGTGATATGCTTACCAATTCGACCACAGCGTCATTTTGTAATTAAAAATTTGATTGTGGTCGTTTGACCACATTACATCCCTAGTAAAAATCAATAAATAAGCCATAAATAAAAACAACACTATAAATGATGAGGAAATTCGGAAATTCCATAAACTATAAAAAAAACATAATATTACTAAGATTACCTAAAATTAGACCGAGTACCGCATCACCCGAGTTATGGAGATTTATTAACATCATCAATGCTTTATGACTAGATATTACACCATAAAGACATAGAATATTACTAAGCAGTATCTCAATTATCAACTCAAGTTGATCCGGAAATAATCAGTAATCACTTATTTGGACCCAAATTATTTTTCTTATGTAGGTATTGATAGGAAAAATGTACCTCAAAATAGTTCCTCATAATGCAAAGCGTGAAAGATCTAGATTGTAGGTATAGATTATAAAAAATTGATCTATATAACCAATAATTACGGAGTATCAATAAATATTGATAGGATACTAAAATAATAGTCAAATGCTGGTGGTCAATCTAAAAAAGCGTTGCGATAAAAAATTGTTGAAGAAGTTAGAAAAAGGGAAAACACGTGCAATGCTAAACTGACTTACTATTTTTACATTAACTGTAGCAGAGTGATAGAATTTAATTGTTTTATATTATGTTCTATGATTAGCAAGTATAAGTAGTTATACAATCTTTAACACAGTGTAGAAGGTATATTTTGTTATAAAATCTAATAGAATTAATAAAATCGACTAATCGATCGAATCGAAAAAACGATCTAACGATTAATGAGGATATTTATAAAATGTAAGCTGTTATTGAAGAAGTCAGTAATAAACAAAGAATGTATGGTAATAGCGCAGACGATAAACAAACTGAAGCAGTTGGTAGATCATGTCTCGAAGAATCTATAACCGATGGTGTAGACGAGTTCTTGACTGGAGGCCACACACAGACTAGCAAAGAATGGAACACCCTCCGCTAGGTTGACTAATAACCTAAAACAATGACAACATGAACTGGCAGTAACTATCAAAATGGTAATCACAATCTGTGGTGAAGGACTGGATGATGTGGCTTTTGAGAAAGGTATATATCTAGCTTCATCATAATTTTCTGATGATAGAGGAATTGTAATAGTTTAAAAACTAAAGAATATAAATGTTACACCACATCAGGAAGCGTTAGACTAAATAAAAATACCTCCTCGACGTTTGAGAACTTAATAACAGTAACAGTGACAACAGATATGCTTGCGGCTACGATGAATAATCACATACCATGTAAGTTGATGGCGTTAAAATACGATACATTTTACTGTGATAAAAAACTGGCTTAGAAAAAACCTGGTATATAACGCACGTAACAAGTATAATATATCCTGATATTGGATCATTTTGTTGGAGTGTATACAGATGGAGTGCGTAACGTAGATGCATCGTATCAATACAAATCGCACATGACGTATCGCTTGCCTATGTTTTACATTAGTGCAACAAATGTTCTTCAGATGAAGTTATTGAGAATAGTTTTCTATGAGATTGTGGGATATCTACGTCGTGTTTGAGAGCTATTACGGTGTGTAAGAAAACATACTTGGACGGGCCAGATCTGGCGCCACAGGTCGTGGGTTCGATTCCCACACAGGACATGCATTTGTGTGCATGAACATATCTGTATGTCCTGAGTCTGTATGTCCAGATCATATTAAGTATGTATTTACAAACAAAAAGTAGTATATGTATTATATCAGTTATCTGGTTTCCATAGTACAATCTCTGCTTAGTTTGGAATCAGATGACCGTGTGTGAGGAATGTCCCAAGATATTTATTTATACTAATTTGCGAACACGTCTTGATTCTCGATCTAAAGCAAGTTTAATAGAAATTGGCAAAAGCCGAAATACTTAATTCTGTGAGTAGGTTTTAGCAGCATAATCATCATAATACAGGATTTCTTTACATATAACATTCTGTCTAGCTTCCTACACAAACTACAAACAATTATCGTTTTACTTTCTCCTAAGTATCCCACTATCGATATAGAATCTAATCGAATCTTTCAATCAATCTCTCAAACACATTGATCGATCTAATGAAAAAGAAAACTACCGCGTAGTGATGGGAAAGTGTCGATTGGATTGTCTTTCTAAGTAGTCATTTCATCCAGTTAAGTACCTACATATTTATCTCCGGCCAAGAAGTAAGATCACGAATCAATCCAATCATCTTTATTTCCTTCAGGATATTTTTATGTCGTTTACTACTGTCGGTTTCGGGTCCACAGGATTCCTTGAGAATATTTTTAGGTAGGGCCGGTCCCCTAAAACCTTCTTCAAGGAGAGACACTCCGTTATCAAATCTAACTCCTTAGCTTGGCCATCGCCACATTTTCATAAACCTAATGGTGCGTCCATGCTACGCGAACCGAGCACGAGCCAAGTATGAACAGAATTCGTTTGTTGCTCGCGATGTCAAGTATGGACGTTATAACGAGCGCGATGCGAATCCCTGTGTTCGTAAAAAAACTTACAATCGGGCGGAGCGCAGGCGAACGCGAGACGAATGCTCGGTTCGCGTAGCATGGACGCACCATAACACAATACTAGTCATATATTCTACTTGGTATAATATACAATGATTACAACCATGAATGAAGTCCACAATTTTCACACAAGACCCAACACCATAGCCCAGATAGCCGTACAAGGCGTGGTCGATTTCGACACACCATCGTTATTTTAATGGCGTGTTATTAACATCGATATATTGCACTAGATAGTGCACCTATATTTGTAGAGTATTTTTAATCTTTTATCATACATGTTATACAGTCGATTAGCCCTAACATATTTGACAATAGCAGTAAGTTGACATTATTTACGAGACAATTTAACGATTATATTAATTAAATAGCGTTTTTATAAAACCGGCCGGCCGTATGAATTTTATACATATCAATTAGAAGATTGATAATGTGTACCCGCGTGTTAAATATTTTGAGATATAAATGACTACGGATTAAAAATCTAATAAATTTTTTCATCAAAACTTACTTGTTCCATCATAGCGTTCACAACATCTCCGTTTGTTTCTTACGACTCAGCATTGTGTAAAACTCTCTATTTCTAAAACCCCATGACACAGCAATCCTCAAGGAACACCCTAGCTAACTATGAAAACTGCGTCAAAAATTCGATGATTTTCGAGTTTTTTTTTTCTATTTTATTATTTGGATTTTTTGTCCACAAGGACATATGAATCCCATCGTATCATGCACATAGTTTCTCAACAGATGATTTTCGAGATATATGTACACTATCGGACTGACAGAAGTCGCCGTTTCATAACATGCAAAGCATAAGTATATCTCACTGTTACAAAAGTAATGTGGCAGAACTCAGAAGAAGATAAGAACATAAAGCTAAGAAGAAAATAAATTGCAGAAATGCCACTTCCATAAACTATATGGCCGTAGAAAACGTTGGTGGTCGATGCACTAGCGAACGGTGCAGTATGGTATGGCGTGAAACCCATGGCCCATGGGTGCACTGTTAACCTAATTGTAGCTTATATGGCACACAATACTGAGTCTGTCATCACACAGACTAATAGTGTGAATGGTAACCGAAGGGGGATATTGTGATGCGATGAGTTACTTATTGGGTTCTTGTTGAGTATACATTAGAATTCTTCCTTTATTTGATCACTTGAATAGCAGTTCTTGTAATTCTATTATTTACATAATGTAGTTATGGGCGTCCCATTTGCAACCTAACTACGTATTTAGATCTTTATAAAATGAAAACATATTCTCGAATCGCTTTTCAATTCCTTTATCTAAGGGGCTGCACAAACGTAGATACTTTTTGTTACCGACACGGCACACAGGAAACCGTAGTTGCTGTGTCGTGCGGCCCTACTACGAAAAACGATACACGATAGTCCGATCATCGTTGTCAATCAATTAGCCAATAGAATTCCATAAAATTCCCTATCACAAAGGGTGAAAACCTACATACTATATTACACAACGTGTGCGTAAAAGTTGGTTTTGCCATCACACCAGGAGACTTGGACCTCATTCACCGAGTGCGCAGATTTCCAGGTGCCCCATCCAGGGAAAATCAGGCACAGCCCCGTGAGCCGAACATCATTGTCAGATTTACTCAACTAAGGCGTAGAAATGAACTATTGACAGCGATTAAGTTACGCAGAGGAATAACGACGAGTGACATCGGTATCGACGGCCCTGCACGACCAATTTTTTTCAACGAGCACCTGACACCCCAGAATAAATTGTTGTACAGGGAGGCCCGGATCAAAAGTATTACAATAATTAATAAAGGTGACCTCTCAAAAATAACATGACTTGGCCACAGTTGTACACTGGTGAACCTAATCTACAATGTTTATTTTCTGTTATACTACTTATTATTTGCCCATAGTGTATTTAATGGTATAGCATGTTTAACACCCAATTTTCACAGTAATTTAAAGATAAAACTGTTAAAAATACTTATAATTAACCTCGGTAAAATGGGTTATATCTTAGGTTATTCAAATTGTTCAAACGCTACTTTTTATTCTGTAACAGTTAGCCTAGTGTTTCTTTATCATTATCACAGTATTTCCAATATCATAAAAACCACATTGGTTACAAATGTATGTCTTGTTATTATCTATCGTGGGGGTCTTTGTTATAGCTCAAATTAGATTTCAGTTGGTTTTAAATTTTAAACTGGACTGGGACCGGATAGGGTTAATTAATAAAAGTAAATTATTTCTAAAACTTTAAAATGGGCTCTCTGTTCGATTTATCTATTTCATATCAAAACGTTAGGGGGCTCCGTACAAAATCACATGATTTTTTGTGTAAAGTGATTAACAGTAACTATGACGTAATTTGTTTATCCGAACGTGGCTCAACGATTCTTTTTACGATGGCGAGTACTTTCATGATGGTTATGTCTTGTTTCGCTGTGATCGTGATACGCTCGCCACTGGGCGGGGTCGCGGCGGTGGGGTTGCGGTCGCCGTGCGCCGCTCGCTGTGTCCCGAACGCCGAGATGACTACGGGCGGCCCGCGCACGCCGACGAGCTATGGGTGAGTATACCGACCTGCTCAGCGAACGCTGCCGTTGGCGGGCCGCACGAGCGTAGACGTAAGTTGCACATTATCTGTGCCTATATTCCGCACGGTGTCGAACATGTCGAACGATTAAATTCCTTTTATGAAAGAACATTCCTGCAAATATGTCAAAATCCTGATGACCATTACATAGTTTTAGGTGACTTTAATGTGACTAATGGTGTCTGGACCGAACAAAATGGTGTTATGTCGCTGTTCTCTAACAACGATAATTTGGCAATTTCAACAGCTGACTTCATGAATGTTTCGCAGTTGAATCAATTCAACACTATCCCAAACTCGAATGGCAGGTACTTAGATTTAGTATTTAGTAATCAACAATGTAAGGTTATAAGGTGTGAGCACCCGCTGACCTCCGAAGACAACCATCACCCTGCACTTGACATAACGCTGTCTCTTTCCAATTTGCTATCCTTAAGAAGTAACCATAACATTAAGAAAAGACTTTTTCATTTAGCTAATTACTCTGAAATTAGTAAGGCACTATTGTCAGTTAATTGGCATGATGAATTTAAACAGCTACCTGACTTAAATGGTGTAATTGACTTCTTTTACTCAAAACTTAATGATATAATAGATAAATTTGTTCCAACTTCCAAACTTCTTAATAGTAATCATTACCCGCCTTGGTTTACGAGGCCTCTGATTAAACTTCTCAATGAAAAAAGAAAATATCATAGAAAATGGAAAAAATATAGAAATGTTACAGACTACCACACTTTCTCAACACTCAGGTCTAGATCACAAAAATTGGAAAGAAATTGCTACGAATATTACATAAACATCTCAGAGGATAAACTGAAGTCAAATCCTAAATTCTTTTGGACGTACGTTAAGTCTAAATTTACGAAACATGATATTCCTCAAATTGTCAAGTTTAACAATAGAACTTCCTGCGATGGTATGGAAATAAGTAACCTTTTTAACAATTATTTTAACTCAGTATTTTTGCCACCCGAGAGCTGTAATTTACCCACGTTCAATTCTGGAAATCCACCAACGAACCCACCCCTTGATATAAATCACATCAATATAAACTCAGATATAATATACAATCTACTCAAGCTGGTGAATGTCAACAAGGGAGCCGGACATGATGGTGTTCACCCATTGCTTGTATCAAAATGTGCCAGAGAGCTAACTGTTCCTGTTACCTATATATTCTCGAGGTCTCTTACTAGTGGCGTTTTCCCTGCATTTTGGAAAAGGGCTATAATTACTCCTGTTCCAAAGAATAACATAAGAGATGACATCACTCAATATAGGCCTATCTCTAAACTTTGCATATTAGGCAAACTACTTGAAAAGATAGTCACTACTCAATTATCGCATCACTTTAAAAACTACATAACACCTTACCAACACGGGTTTATTAAGGGGCGCTCAGTTGAAACGAACTTATTAAACTTCACTGAAACATTGTTTAATAGTATGGATGGGAACTGCCAAGTAGACGTTGTGTACTCAGACTTCTCCAAAGCATTTGACAAAATTAATCATAATTTATTACTAGACAAGCTTTGGAGAGCCGGGGTGCACGGTGACCTATTTAGATGGATAAAATCCTACATAGAAAACAGATCACAAGCAGTTGCCATCAGGGGCTATATTTCAGACTACTTACCCGTGCCCTCAGGAATACCTCAAGGCTCACATATCGGCCCTGTGCTTTTTACATTCTACATAAATGACCTCGGTGATCATCTCAGAAGCAGCCAGTATCTACTCTATGCCGATGACGCCAAAATTTTCAAAATTATACGTAATGAACATGATTGCAAAAGCCTACAGGAGGATATTGTTGCCTTATCTAACTACTGTTCAAACAATCAACTATTCATTAATATTGATAAATGCTTTATTATCACCTATACTCGTAAAGTAAAACCAATAGTCTACAATTATACACTGAATAGGCAAAATTTGACTAGGGTATATAGCATACGTGATCTCGGAATTATTATGGATAGCAAACTAGACTTTGTTAAACACATTGATCACATAACACAAAAAGCCAATAGACAACTAGGTTTCTTACTTAGAACCTGTAAACCTTTTAAAAAACCAGATACGTATAAAATACTTTATTTTAGTCTCGTAAGATCAATTCTCGACTTTGGTTGTACAATCTGGAACCCTTTTTATCAATGTCACATCGACAGAATAGAAAGAATACAAAAAAACTTTTTAAAAGTTCTTGACTATAGGACTAAACACGTTTATGGTGGTTACAATGTAGCACTTAAAGATCACAATATGCTATCCCTTCAGTCCCGTCGTTTGCAGTTTGACCTGGTCACTTTGCACAAAATCTTAAATGGAAA
This sequence comes from Polyploca ridens, assembly GCA_951394255.1. Classification (NCBI taxonomy): domain Eukaryota; kingdom Metazoa; phylum Arthropoda; class Insecta; order Lepidoptera; family Drepanidae; genus Polyploca; species Polyploca ridens. The sequence goes on along the minus strand of OX596257.1, from coordinate 3,749,814 downwards.
AATTGACTCGCCCACCCTCTTAGAAAACATATCCCTCAGAGTCCCTTTAAGGTCAATACGAAAAACTAATAGCCTTTTCCTGGTACCAGCCTCTAGGACAAAATATACCGGTAACTCATTCTTCAGAAGAAGTCTGGGGAGCTATAACAAGGACTTCTCCAACATCGACCCATTTGTAGGTAGTCTTCATAAATTTAAAAAAGATATTGTATTAAAAATTAACAAAGAACATTCTGTTATTTAAAATGGGCTGTAAAATGAATAATAATAATAGCTTATGTGTAACCTTTTACTTATAACTATATATCTTACTGAAAATATGATGTTAAATAAACACCTAATAATTAATAACTTATATGTGTAACTTTATACTTGAAACTTTTATTTGTTAATAAACAATAATATGTAACTTGTAATTAACTTTTTTCATTGTAATACTTGCACTCTTGCCTGCATAGCTCCTTCAACGCCTGCATAGCACTTGCAATAGCACGGGTTAAATAATGGCACAAGATAAATAATATCACAAGTAATAATAGGTATATTGCAAGGCTGGGGTTGCGTGGGTAAGAGTATGAGTACAAAGATAAACCTAGTTTAACTAATTGAATTCAAAAATATGAACTTGTCAATATTACTAGTTTAATCCTCTGTGGTATTGCTTTATTCGTATATACATGATAAGCCAACCTTTCTGTCTGTGTATTACCTACTAATATATATAATTAACAAAACAATAGTTGACACTCAAAGTCTACAATTTTAAGTTAAGATAATACTATGTAAAAATGTTATTTAATGACTGTATGTTGTCAAAATAAAATAAATAAATAAATAAATAAATTAATAAAATAAAATTTACGTTTTTGTTAGTTTTGTGATCACTATCACTATCGTGTATCGTTTTTCGTAGTAGACCCTCTGTAGCGGCGTCTGCGCAGGGAGTGGCTGATTTCATACTGGTTCTATAGAAATCAAATATTCATTGGTAGCTTGTATCCGACACAAGACACACGTTTGCGCAGCGCCTTAAAGTTGACTGCAACAGTCGCTTGTAAATCTTACTTTAGTACTACAGCTAAGCAGCTAACTCTAAATTTTACATGTATTCTGGGTCACAATCAATTAAATCACATCGTAGGATTGATCTGATCATAACTCTAATACTAAACTTTAAGGCGCGGACTGACTACGATTTTGATAGCACTCGTTCTTCACTGGAATAGGGTTGAAAATGGTAAATCATAAATGAGTCGACTCTATGAAATGGACTGTTTACGGATTTTCTTTAGATTATACAGAATATACACATTAAATTGAATAAGTGTCCGGTTAACATTCTAATATAATTCTGTATCTTATATATTCTTAAAAATAAAATTATTGTCATCACTGAAAATAAGGAGAATTTCGACGCGGAAGATTTTTTTAAACGTAACTTACGATTTTTTTATTGGGAATATCAAAGCACTTTTTAATATTCTATTCGGTTAACATTTTTCTCAAAACCCTCTTCTATCCACAGTATTTTTTTTTTTAGGTATTTCATTGCGTTACGTCATACTCGACTCTCAAAGAAACCCATTTTTGAGATTTGAGCTTAAACCTGGCCTTAACGTAAATTCTTTACACTCGTGGTACTGATCATAACTCTAATACTAAACTTTAACACAGTTCCTTATCACATCCGCGTTAGTATTACCATCAACAATGGAGCAATTAGAGTGGGCAACACGACCCACACTACTATCGATAAAATAAATATAAACCTGAAACCTTAACCAGGTCAACCTACATAGGAACCATGGGCACCATTGAACGAACATATTGTGCATACAAATATCTACATTACACCATTTATACACAGCGAAGGTACCACGTATAGGTAATTGATAAATAATGGAGTTGAAAGTAACATCGGTGCTGGAGACCACCGTGGAAATAACAATGAAGATAATAAAGGTACGAGATAAATTAGCTAGGAAGCCACCTAGGAAGATACTGCGACAGAAGCTAATTACAATCAAGAGTTTCCTACAAACTATTCTTAATAAGTACTACCAAAGTGTACATTAAAACGTAATAGAACTTTTTTCTCAGGATGACACCATATTATTTTTACATTCAAGTAGGTGAGTTAAAAGTTTAGAACTGCTTATTTTCGAGAAGAAACTCCAATGCAATCATTGTTTTAAGAAATAACATTATTTATCATAGAATTGGCAAGCTTTCGGCTTCTCAAAGTGATCAGAACTCTGAGAGAAATAAAAATGGTAACCGAGCATAATTGTAACATCACAATAAACTCACGGACGCCATTCCAACAATCAATTGTTGAGGAATCGATATCTGAGAACTTTTTATCGTTGTGTGTTCGATTAATAATAATTCCGATGCAAGACGTGCTCAAATGTGAAAGATGAAAGTTAAAGAAATGGCAAATACTTTTAGCTTCGAATGCCAAAAAAGTTTCATCTCATTACAATTCAACCAGCAAAAGTTTCATAGTAAAAGTCTGTTCATAAGTCGATTAACGAAAAACATAATCCGGTTGTGACCTAATTAAGGAATTCCCTTATGCATAGCAACTGTAATCATAAGCACATAATTTAACCTGACGGCTCACCGCAAGACCACAAACGACTTCAAAGATCCCTTAAGCCGCAAGATCACTGGCTTTCCTTCCGCGTCTTTATTTAACAACTGCTATAAATAAAGATTTGGCTTTTTCAATATGAGGACAGCTGCTCCGACCGCCTATAAAGAATAAAACAAAACCAAAAACGGAATAATGGCCATGACGAGAGGGCTGAGCAAACTGCTTGAGTGATTTACCAGAAACCATTAATGTGTATTGGGCAGCCGTTGAGAAGCTTAGACAAATATCTATGACTCTATTTCGAGATGGAGTTAATGGGCTTTACAAAGTATTCGTTTTGGAGATGTTACAAATTGTTACAAGACGATGGACATATCTACTGTATGTTTGTTATCTTCTATCCTACTAATATTATAAACGAGAAAGTTTTTATGGTTGTTTATCAGTCGGGGACGCGGGTAGAACGCGGGCAGAAGCTAGTTCAATAATATTTTGTAAAGATGTTTCATTCTCAACAGAGTTATAAAAATATTCAGTTGTTTTTTAATTGACACAGAATTTTAATACTAAGGAAAACCTGCATTAAGTAAACGCACTTTTAACCTTGGGATTGTTTCAGAATTTAAAATAAATATTGCAAGTAGTTTCTGTTTTTGTCTTAGGATTTTTTTTGGAGAGGATAAGTTATCCTTTACGCGTACAAGTTCGGTGAGCCCTGCGAGCTCTCAACCGGATGATATTCTACATCTCTAGTCCTCTAAGTCTAGATTTATACCAAGCTTTATAATAATATCACAGTTATTAGGCTCCTAACTTCCACGTTTAATATTAAATAGTCCATCAATATTCCATCCATAATGTTCACGAATACTAAAAACCAGGTTATCCTAATTCTCAGTTAAGAGAAAAGCTACACATTGCTGCACTAACAGATATGACATACATACTGAAATACAAATGTTGTCATATGTGAAGATAATAACAATGATGAGACTATACATATCATTTCGCAAATCTCAGACAGTTGTGTGAACTTAATTTGTATAATTTTATGTTCGAGTAAATAATGGTGCATAATTTCATAAATCATTGTTTTTAATTTCTTTGCAGAAGGGGCCGTAATGGGGTACCAAAATTGCAAGTAGATCTACATGTTCACCCCTTACCCCTTCAGAAGTTCGCAATGCGAAAAATCAGAAAAAATGGTAAAAATAGAACGATTTTTGTAATGGAAAGGTTTGTTAAATCATCAGAATTCCTTCACAAACCATGTCACAAACAAACTAGGTTATGTGGTCCGGTTATTACAATGATGGCCCAAACCAATCAATATACGTCCTAGAAAGGTCGGAAACCTCGGTGCTCGAGTCAGACTCAGACTTGCACTTGGCCGACTTCATTGTTGATGGAGAGGACTTTTTGCAGATAAGCATGTGTTTGTTCACAATATTACCGTAGTAAGTGATGAAATGGCCGAAGGTGGTCTGACTCAAAACCTAGAAGGAAACTAGTTTTCAATTGCAGCTGCCGGCAAATCAACCTGAGGTAACCAACCAACCAGGCATAATTAAGTATGCTTCTTTATACCAGGAAGATTCAGAAACCTGTCGGACCATCTGACGATGTCAAAAGAAGCTGTTCCTAATTTCGTCATCAGCATCATTGTACCTAGGCGATAAAGTTTTGTCAGTAATGATTTTAAATTGCAAATTGATTTCATAGATTGAGCGTTCATTTGCATATGGTGCTGTCAATTCTTCCGGGCGTGATTGGGCAATTGTGCAAAATACGTTTAATTATTTCGCAAACGTGATGTGTTGTGAAGGTAGGACGATGTTTATTGTGCACAATAAAAATCGAAAGCTTCTCTTGCGTAACAAAGTAAATAAATACCTTTTTGGTACTCGTTTCGAAGTTATATCATATTTATTGATTGGTCAATTGATAATGATGTCAATAGATTAATTTAATGACCCCTAAAAAAGTTTATAATGTTGGAGGTAATAAAGTTTTGATGTCACTTTCTGGTACATGTCGTAATATGTATAAATGAAAGAGCTGCTAGCTTAAATTAAATTGGTTAATGGATTGTTATGTCTGATAATCAATTTATTGAAAGGTTCATTGGTGATTTATTAATGACACACTAGTCTAGGCTTATCCGTTGGGGTCATTAACGATGTATTTGAAATTAACAATGATTTGGAATCTAGTTTTGTTTCCACAATTGTTCCTTAACATTTAAAGTTTAAAATTCTGTTATTTGAAATGAGGCTTACCTACCTGGCTTATAAATCTGTAGTGCTACCTAATAACTTAGCAGTGCAATGTTTACAACGAAACAAGGTAAGGATACAAATTAGAAGAATAATTTTATCACCAACGCACCTGTCTTGAAAGTAAACCTCCGTAAATAGGTCGTCAACATAGAGATCTATAGTTGTCAAGTTAATAATCTTATAACTCTTATAAATACGTTAATGATCAAACATAGCTTATCTATATTACCTATACTATAATATTAATCTCTCTATGCTTATATAATGGAATGGAAGAGGTTTTTTGTTTAATAAACGGGCTAACTTCCTGGAACTACCAGTCGGATTCGAAAAATTTTGAACCTACATTATCCCCGACTATTACGGGTACTTTTTATGCCGGTAATGAGGGTGAAACCTGTGGATAACTAGTTATAGAATAAAGTCCAGATAAGGACACACAAATTGTCGGAGCAAGTCAAGTAAACAAAAAAAAAAATGGAGTAATGTTATTGATCTTCTGCCAAAAATGTTTCCGTAAACAGACATATACATTTTGTACCATACCGTATGCTGTTGAATAACAGCAGGTAGGGTAGGGCATCGGAATGTCGTCGGGCGAAAGTAATGCGTTACAACCGATAACTGCTTAATTTGGACCATTTGGACGAAAATTAATATTATAACTGCCATTTTTGGTCGTAAAATTGTATTTAGAAAACGCCAGTGGCACTTTATAATAGGTTTTCACTACGTTATTATTGTGTGGCTATTTTCTAAAGGTTATGCAAATGATTTTATATTGCTAAATGATAATTTTTTACGTGAATTAATCTTCAGAGAGATTTACCTATAACCTTCACATAGTAGACTAGCTACCAATGTTGAGACCTTTACAGATACAAGAGAAATACCATACGGGCCTAGAACAGATTCTTTGGAATTCACAAAATGCAAATACTATTCTGAGCCAGAAGCCAATCAACTAGGCTATCTCAGGTGTATTTCTTAAGTCGCGTGCCAGTTTCATAACTTAAATGATTATAAAATATATCTTTTTACTAAAACTGAGATTGTTAATAAAACTAGTAACACGTTGATTGACAATGCACTTAGTAAGGCAAAGGCTATCACATTTATAGGAAGTAACAGTCAGGCACATTAATATGAAGGTGCTCAAGTACTGATTCATGTGTTTTATGTAAAGACCATCCATACATAAAGGTGTTTTTATGGACGCTTGTAACACACGGGTAGTTATTACCGACCCTTACCGCCTCCCCAATGAGCTCTGGCAACCTTACTCACGCGCAGGAACACAACATAAAGTTATTTGGCTGCGGTATTCTGTAAGGTGGGGGTACTTCCTCAGTCAAGTTGTTCTTTGAGTGAGTAAAACGCACAAGGTACCTCGTGCTGATAATTTAAAAATAACTTACACTTTAAACTAATTACAAAAAACTTGGAATTTCTGTTAAAATATTTTTTGCGGTAGTAAGCTAAGGTTTCTTTTTTATTTCAAATATTATGTGTGTAGTAACTTGATATGATACAGTACAAGCTCTGCTTTGTTAGACATCAAATGGGCATGTGTGAAGAAATATTATAGGAAATAAAATCATAAGAGATATAAATCTAGAATTCCTATTTATTCTTGCGTTGCAGCATTCTGATATTAATAAGTAGAGTATAGTAGCTCCGTAAATTATGCCAAATCAGAAGTGAACGTCAGAGGACAATCAAAGTGATTAAGAAGATCATAAACGAAATATAAGATGTATAGAAAGAAACATAGACCCGAAAACAGTAGAAAATAATACCAGATAACTGAAAAGAGAGGCACAAAAGAGAGAAGGTCAATCAAATTGGCTGATATGAAGAAATATAACAAACACTTCACAAAAATAAATCAAGCATTCCAGTCACACTCCGAACAAGTAATTACACGGTAATTTCGCATTATAATATAAATTCATAACCAATTAATCCAACTACCAGACCAAGGCTAACTCCAATACACCACGAAACGATCGAATTAATGAAGTACAAAACTAATGAGCTCTGATCAGTAATCGTCTGTCAGAACACACGACATAGTTGATAGTGATATAAAACAAACAAACGAGAGAGTTCTTTGAACCATAATTCCATAATTAATAACAATTATGATTCATTCATAACATAATACACAAAATCGATACAATGGCCACTTTGTAAAACATGTTAAATGTAATGTGAAAACATTTCCTTACACTGATGACAAGTCAACCAATGACGTGATCAATACAATGACAAAACTCCATGTTACAGATCATTGCAAGTGTCATGTCACACCTCGTTACGCAGATAAGCCATTTAAGAGTGTGAAAGACATTCTTACAAAATGGACCGTTGCCCGAGAAGTAGTTTTGTAGAATCACTAGTATTCGCTCCGCTGTTTTATCCGCGATAGGGTAAAAGTCTGTGTCTCATGCGTGCCACAGATTCCCTGCGTGCCAAATTCCATCAGGACTGGTTACGACATCATCATTTGTCGTCATCATCATTATTGTGGTTGAGGCGTCATCGTCATGAGATAACAAATAATATTAGTAGAATTTAGGAAATCTCCTTTGGATCATATAAATCTTATGGATTTTAGGAATCTTGATGATGGTTGTAGGATGCTAGTTCATTTATAGTTGTTGCGTATTCTGTCACTTCCATAATATTATCATCATCATTGGTATCACCATCTAGAACGGCTGCTTTGAGGAAATGATTACCATTAATAATATTATCGACCACATTTACCACGTATTTTCCATGGAGGAAGAAATTTATATGGAAACAGCTTTTAAATAAAATGTGCAAAGACTAGCAAGTTTTTGTTGATGATACGTTTAACGCTATTGGATTGTATGTAGTTAGAATTATTTATTCAGATGATGATTATGGCAATAAAAAAATAATTATTTAGAATACTGATTTAATTTTATGCATACATTATGCATGTTTTCATTCTATTAAAATATTGAATGTCAACGTTTTTCTCTCTGGAGGTCGATTAAGTTCCATGATCGTAATCTATGATTATAAATGATCGATTAATCTTGGCTTTTTACACCTACTTAAAAACACTGTTTTTTTTATTTGTGACCTATTATATAATTCAGAATTCTTTCACCCTTGCCTGGGTAAAAAAATAATAATTCTAATTAGTCCGTCAGTTAGATTATCAAAAAATATTGGACACGTATTTTTTGCTTTACAAAATCATTAACAATTGACGAAGATAAAGCGCGACTAAGTTCGGGAGTGGGGGCTCGTGACGGCACTTGTTCCTAAAAAGTGTACCACACCGTGACGTCACGCGGAACTTCAACACACGATATCTTCGTATTTTTTTGTTTAATTGACAAAAGAAAAAATACGTGTCTAATATTTTTTGATAATGTAAATGACGGACTAATTAGTTTTTTCAGGAAAGTAGCCTATTACTTTATCTAATACCCGTTTCATTTATTGATCATTTAACTACTTCTAAACGAGATTTATTTTGATACTCATTAATTTAAATATGCACCTGTAAATAATATACTTCATACTTCCATAACATTTTAAAATAAAGATGTAACATAATATTACTAAATTGAATTGTAAGTAATTTGTGCTAAAGTGCCGATTAAAATTGAAAGTAAAGTATCGCAGTCGATAACATTTTAATTTACACGATTAATCGGCATCCGTCAAGTATTACCGGTCTGCAAATAAAAAAGCAGTTGTAAGGTAATTATGTCATTGGGTTGTAGTGTGGCCATGCGTTTTAATTTACTTTGGGTATGTTTGAAAATAATAATAAACGAAACAGTGCTTTTACATTGGTAACGAGATAATTTTAACCAAAGATTTACTGAGTTGAACTGGACTACTGAGTAGGTAGGTAGGCGACCAATACCTGAGTATGTATATTTCTTGGTTCACTAATAAAACCTTCAGAATTCATTGGTATCCCTTATACACTCTATGTTTTTTTTACATATGTGTTGATAAAGAATAACGATAAAAAATAACAAACAAAACATTAACATGGTCACCCCACTAACCCACTCGGAAATCATTAAATAATGTTTTAATTGCGCATGCGCATTCGTGTGACCATAATTACACATGAAGATGGCTACCACTGCACGCCACACTTTCTCCAATGACATACCACATGGATCGTGACACAGAAGGTGCAATGGTATTTATACTCTATTTTAAAGGCTATATTGACATGCAAAGTTTTTCCAACACGGAATCATGGTGCAATACTGCTAGAATTATAAATTGTGATGCTGGGCGGTTGTTTGTACTGTTACAATTTGCTCCGTTTGTTTGACAATGATGGAGAACAAATCCAATGAAAGATGGAAATTAGTTCAAAAGTACGAGATCGTTTATACTGCTTATTAGATTATCTAACTAGTATTTGACGAGTGCTGTTGATCTTTTAATTAGTTATAAACAGAAAACTTCATAATATTCCTTCTTTTAGGTTTCGTAACTTTCATTTATAAGCCGTCATTTGAAATGTGTAAAAAAAACGTTACCGTCAGCCCTTAGGCATTCGCCAGTAGATCAGACTAAATTGAGAATCCAATTGCGCTTTCACACCCGCTCCATTGGGAAATCAATCAAACGATCCGAAATAACGCCACGTTTTTTATCGCGATATTCCATCAAATTACAAGAGCTTACTAATCAGTAGGTATATTTCACAACAATTACAGAAACTAGAATTAATAGAACACTTGATTGAATGAATAGTTATATAGTCCAATAATACCATAGACTCTTTCTAATTTGTTTAAACATAAATACTTATACTACTACAGTTAGATTAGTAGATTAGATCAAAGGAATAAGCAATGTTCGTAATTTCTATACGCTAACATTGCCTTTGGAGACATCACATGTAAAATATTCATTTGTAAATTTTCTCGAGCATGCGACACCTCGCCGCTAAGTGCTCACTCGTGTTCCCCTAGATCGCAAACTGGAAACCAATGTGAACCCAAGAGTGGAAAGCTATTGTAAAGGGCTGAAGTTGTCCGTGTCTTGGAAAGTGCTTTAATTTGCTAGAGATATTCAGCAAAGTAAGAATTTGAAGACAGGCGTAAGATGTAGTATGATTTATTAAAATCTCCAACCAGGTCAACTGACGATTGAAAATACTTATGACGAGTTAATTTAAGATGATTTGAATTTTGAATCTATAAATCGAAATATTCCTGATCCAAACAACATTTAGAAATAACATTATATCTAGATTAATGAATACAGATAATAAATAAGTGCCTCGCTTGAAGTATTTTGCCACATATGTGCAAATCTCTGGTCATAGCTCACTAGGAAGTGACTAGTTCTTAAACGAACTCATTAACCTCAAAAATAGTAAATTGATATTTAAAGCAAGTCCCACTTAGTACAAAAAGATCGATGTAACTGATGACAATCGTGAAGAAATCGAGATTAATCCGATTATAAAACCGAACACTTATGATGTAACTCGATATTTTATCAAATATCGATTAATGTGATGCTATTTATATGGAGCAAGAGAAGTAGCGCCAGAAAACATTCTCAAAAGGAAAACATAGTTATGCAAATTTTTCTGTTGAAAATACCAGTTCACTAACTCGATACACATTTCCTTCTAACTAATATCCGGAGTACAGAATTGACAATTACCACAGTAGGTTAACACCTTGGAAGGTAGAAAATAATTACCAAGGTAGAAAGTATGGTAAAGAGTTAATTAATAAGTTAAGTAGTTCATTTGCAAGTACCTTTTACACAGAAAAAGGGCCTTACGCCAATGCACTCGCGGATTCCTTTCTTTACCATGGGTTAATAGTTTACCAACAAACATTCAAGACGATTTATATTGCGTTAAAGTTTTTACGAGTAGTCACAAAAACTAGTGTAATAATATTACAAGCTATATAAGCATTTGCTACAGTATCTGTCATTAATTGGGATCGAGATTCTTACCTATTTACGTTTTATCACGTTGGTAATCCATTTATAACGTATTTCCTAGGTTCGGCATTTAGACATAATTGTTTGACCATAATCACACCTTGGACAGATTCTTCAAGATACTTTTTAGAATTTAAATAGAAAAACTACATATTTATGCAACTTTAACGTATTACCTGCATAAACAGGCCATATTTATTACCAAATCGAACAAGCCCAATCTGCATCAAGAATGCCAGTTGTCTCCTCGGTGGGCGCCAGATTGCAAAATGGCCGCGCCGCCTAGTTAAACCATTTCCGAACGATAAAAGGGTATAAATAAACATGTACAAATTGGCCCCATTAGAAAATTTTAATGTTTTATTACGATTAATTGTCGCTTATCGCCGAACCGTAAGGTTTCACCCAGCAATAATAAGCAACTTTGACTAATTGGAGGTATAGTTTCAACTCTTGAATATTTATTTTTGAAATAACAAGTAGGTAAGCATTGGTCAAGTTGGAGATTGTAAACTGATATGACATTTAGCTGCAGATAATTTTGCTACGGGTGCAAGTAGGACACTCCTTAGTTTTCATTTCCTAAATTCGTCCACACTGCAGCAGTATGAGCATACTAAAAATCGAAGTGGATTCACCACGCAGGAGCAAGAAGGAAGGGATTTCGTTACATGCATTTGACGTCTCAGGCCTTACTTACATGCATTTGACGTCTTAGGCCTTACGATGATTTCAGTTTTCTGGGTGCGTAACCACTTTTATCAACTAGATTATTTTATTAAAGTACGCATAAATATGCGTACTTTAACGTTATTACTTTCGTAAAATTAATTAAATTCCCAAATGATTTCCTTTTGAGTAACACAAACCAATGATCCTTTTGTGATGTATTAAATCAGTTATGGATGAGTTCTCACTTACAATGCATTAATTTAATGAAAGCATTCTATTGTTAGATGTTTTGGAATTATAATTCAAATTAATTATTATTCATCGAATTAATTATCGAGGTGCATATAACTATTGCAGAACCGACTTAAGATAAATAGTTTCATAAATTATTTTGTAGCGAACCACTACATAACAAAGTTCAAACGCCGATAGATAGATGGCGTGCCGCCACATTATCCTGCATCGTGCATACATCGCGCATACATGCCCACTGCATCCTGCATCGCGCTTGCAAAGATTTCTCGGCGATCTGCATATATACAACTGTCCGACAAGTACAGTTGGACCGCGTTCCCCAGGCACGATGACCCAGCCTGGCGGAAGATCTTCCCTTTTAAATGGAGGTGTCATCCACCTTGCACCTCCATAATTTAAATGATAGTGTGATTAGTCTTGATTGAGCTGTGTTGCATTGCAATTATTGAGTGCGATTAGTTGTTCGTTTTAAGGTTTCCTAAAAACCTATTACTAAGACTGTCCATCAGTCCGTCCGTCTGTCTGTCAGTGGGCTGCATCTCATGAACGTTAATAGGTAGGCAGCTGAAATTTTCAGAGAATATGTATTTCTATTGCCGCTATAACAACAAATAACAATAAAAAAGTTTAAAAATAACAATAAAATAAAATTAAAAATTAAATGGGGCGCCCATATAACAAACGTATTTTTTGTGTTTTGTTTTCATAGCACAATGAGTTAGTTATTGTACGGAACCCTCCGTTTGCGAGTCTGACTCGCACTTGACCGGTTATTAATAATTGTCCTCAGGATGTCCACTACTGAACATGCCCTATGTTCAACAACCAAGATGTACATTCTTTCAAATCCTGTAAGCTCGTATAATTGCTCTAACTTTAAATCCCTACCACTAATTAAATTATCATTATCTACTAAGCCTTCGGCTGCTTAAAAGACATTATTAATTTTTAAAAACATTTATTACTAGTCATCTATAAAAACACTACTGCCGCAAGCGATACAAAATTTATGTAAATATAATGTAACATACATGAGCGTTTTCCACTGTAGATGGACTGATTAGATAAAATATGTAAGTATTTGTTTTTTGCTCTCGCTGAGGACCAGCTAGCCTTGCCAGTACCTCCGCTTTGAATGGAATCCTGATACACACCCACTAAGGTAAATCTTGCCTAACTCGATTTGTTTTTTGTGCACAAAGCTATTTAGCACGATAGTTTAATGTAGAAATGCATTAAATGCTTCTCTAGATCGTTATTGTTTTTTCTTCAGTATTTCTGGTGCTGCAAGTTTAGAATTTGAATGTCATTCAACATTCTGTTTACTGACATCTTAAACCTGTCTAATTTCAAAGATGATTTCAAAGAGAGAGAATTTTAAGAGAGTTAGAGCGTAGTTTTTATTCGCTCAAAGAGCAACTCGACTGGGGAAGTACCTCCATACACCTTACAGAATACCACAGCCAAATAACTTTATGTTGTGTAAAATTGTGTTAGTGCCGTAAGTAAGGTCGCCAGAGCTCATAGGAGAGGGGGGAAAGGTTGGTAACGCGTGAGCGATGCTTCGTGTGTTGGCAAGCTAAGGTAACCGCTTACCATCAGACGGGCCGCTTTTTTACCGACTTAGTCGTATAAAAAACAAAAATATATTTCACTAAAACTGATAAAAACCAAAGTAGTCGTAACACCAAATTCGTAGCCAGAATCTTTGGTGCCTTACCTTTTGGAACTTTAGTCCGTTCGAAGCAAACACTCAGAAATGCTGTCAATAGAAGTACTCGGACAAAATCAACATGATCTTATGGAAATAATATAAACCAGAAACGACTCTGTCCCTTCGCTGAGATGTCACGCCTCGATAACTGACATCAGGGCAACACACTGAATTACTAAGAAATGACGTGAAATACGCCCATGATACGACACACGACGCTTCATAATTGCACTGACTTAAAAAGCCTTAATACAAGGAAGAATAGAAGAAATATTCAAATTAGTATAAATTAGTTCACTCCGCCATTAAATAGATTATAGAACGGCTGAAATGTTCAGAGAATATGTATTTCTATTGCCGCTATAACAACAAATAACAATAAAAAGGTTTAAAAATAACAATAAAATAAAATTTAAAATTAAAGGGGGCGCCCATTCAATAAACGTCTTTTTTTGGTGTTTTATTTTCACAGCACAATGAGTTAGTTAATATTGTACGGAACCCTCCGTTTGCGAGTCTGACTCGCACTTGCCCGGTTTTTAATAATTATCCTCAGGATATCCACATCCACATCACATCTTATGGGGAAAAAAAGTTCACCAAACTGTACGGAGTGTGATGTAGTTGAATACGTGTATCACATCTTGATGAAGTGCGCAACGAAGTTGAACAATTTGAATAGTTTTGTATTGAGCTATTTTTGATTGGAAAATGTAATGAGATTTTGGCTTGCCATTTATCGAAGGACGCCAAGATGTTCCTAAGACTTGTTAAAATAGGACTAGACGCAGCTTACTTCGAGGGCGGCATAATCATTGTGATAAAGCCCTCTATAAATAAATAGATTTAAAAAAACATCCATTAAACATTGGAAAAGGATATGACAAAAGAAGAGGTTTGTCATGAGCCTATCTAATATTAAAATGAGAACTTTATGTATCGAAACAGTAGCAGCGAGCTTCAAAACTGTTGATAACGTTAAAATGTTGCAAACAGGAAAACATTCAGTTGATGCAACTATATTTAGAATTGGTATCGGAAAATATGTTGCTACTAAAATATTCAGTATACATAACATTTAATTATTAAATGTTAACACAACTTAGCTTATAATCGTACCACGTAAAAAACTATTGAAATCTCTTTCTGACGAGTGAACGGTCTTGAATGGTCTGTTCCTGTCGGTCGGTCTTCGTAATACCCCTTTCTAGAGTCTAGTCAGTTATTTACTATTTCTTCCACCTGTCGGTCTTTTCAAATATTCCAAAGTTATGTCTCATCTAGTCAACCAGTCATGTCACAGCTATGGTGGCTGGATAACCCCGATAGACGAGTGATTTTTCGTGTACAAAAGCACATAATTAAATATAAGTACTGCACAGTTTGAAAAATCTATGATGATATGATATGGTATCATTTTTGATCATACCAGATCCATGTGAGGGTTAGATCTAAGGACTTAACAGTCCAAAGTAATCACATGTAAAACAAAGCATGAAGCAAATATCCAGAAACTAAGTCCACAATGGTTTTAATAAAAATAAAGATGACATGAATATCTATGTATATGGTGAAACAGTTAATAGTTTGAAAGATGACGTCTACAGAGATTTATTAGCAGACCATACACCATCATACCTACCGGTTCTTACCACTTACAGCCACATCATCACATTGTGAAATTGTGATCAACACATACCAAAACAAATAGACTTCAATGAAATTTGAGTAAACGTGAAATTTTGCGTACAGATGCGTCTAACATGTGTGGTATCGTACACAGAAGTGGACTTTCCTGAGGTAAATGACCTTTGGAACATCTATAGATATTAAATATGTAACGATGCTAATTTACAAAATTCTAAATATGTATTATGAATGTTCAAACATAACTCTTGAAATTAGTAACGGACTAATGAAAATGTAATGTCTTTTATATTTTACCTTCAAATACTAACCGTACACTTCTGTATATAGCGTAACGTATAGACATGAAACTATATAGGTTGGTGAACGATATGAAAAACCAACAAAACACTAGGGGAGGGGAACACGACGTAGACAGACAGTCATTAATCTTGGCTGTATGTATACCCTTATCAAAAAAGCCACCCCAGGTGGAAAACTTGCCTTAGATAAGACATACACGCAATGTATTAACGTCATAGCTCTATTACATTAACTTTGTGAGATTAAATTCTGTCGTTCATGAATGTAGTGTATTCATTTTTTAAATCACAGAATACCAGTAACTATTTTTCAGAATGTTGCAAAATCTCTTTACTAATATAGGAAGCTACTTTTTAAAGTCAACTTAATTCATCATAGAAATAATATTTGTCAATTGATTACATGTCAAGTCGAATACGTTGTCGAAAGAGTAAATAATACAATTACAAATTACACACTTTTCAAACGTCAACAACATTTATTTCGACACATATGTCGGTACTTGGTTCTTGAGACCAGAAATAGGCGCTGGGCGGTACTTGTCGAGAAACGATATGAAATGGAGACATTTTATATTTGGTCCAAGATAATAGAGGATGTCGAAACTCGAAACTGAATAAAAATTAGAAAAATTGTCAAATGCCTATACACTCTTCCTTCTTTTCTTTCAGAACTCTTGTCAAATCTTTAATCACTCCAACTTCAATATAATCATCATACTTCCTAAAATCAACTTATTAGATGGTATTGAAAATAATTTTAAAACTGGTGCAGTTAATTTGAATATAAAAATACAAAGATTATTCTTTGTTAGTACCTACACCACATTGTGAAAAAGTACGTACCTAATCCTAACAGAAATTACACAAAAAAAATTATAAACTCAATTTGCAAGAGCTTACTTTACTGTAACTTATTCAAAACACAGTGTCATTTGAAAATGAATAAAATTCCTTGACATTCCAATATCTATAAACAATAAAATAACTGCACCTAAACAAATGGACAGGTTCTAGTGATTTATTTCCCAATTACGACCATACATCAAATACCAAATATTTATAGGTTTATTTACCGCTAGTTTTATTGTTCGAAGCCTATTATGTCCTATCGTAAACCAAACGCAACGAAAACAAATGATTGTAACGTTATATGAGATTCAGGTTTAAATTGGAAATTACCATTCAGATATACGCTTTTGTCGAAAATCAAATCTATATGTATTAATTGTATTATGTGTCACTATGTTATCTGGACCATGGGACTCCTTTCCAGTTATAAGAGGCTTAAAAACAGTCTATAAAGATTCTTCATTTACATCTTTAAACATAACACACATGAGTAAGGATAGTTACCGTTTAGCGTGGTATGGACATGTAATGATGAGAAATGAAAGCCACGTCACTAAAAGAGTTATGAATTATGTTATTAGTTATGAGTTATGATTGTATATGAAAGTGGATGCATATACGGGAAGAGGAAGCCCGAAAAAGAGATGGATGGATTGTGTGAAAGATGATATGGATAAGAAAGGAGTGGATGCTGTTATGACGGATGGAAGAGACAAATGGAAGAAGCGTACATATTTCGCCGACCCCAAATGATTAGGAACAGCGCAGGCAGATGATGATGATGACTTGAGTAAGGATAGTAGGAACTTTACGCTCTCTGCTCGCTGTCACTTTTCACTTGCAACAGTACAACCCTAAAACAGTCGCGTGGGTGTTGCAATGACCTTGTCATATGTATCAATAACAACGGAACAATGCTCTCGATCGGCCATTGTTTCAAGTGAGACGGACTCCAATTTGCACTTATTGTGGCGTTGCATTACATACAATAACTATGTTGTGCAGGTGATGAAAACATTCCCAAAACCATTGAAATGGCATGTTGTTCTTTGAGACGATAAATTCGATATACTTAACAACTTGGTAAGGTTTTATATGAGTATATGTTTATACATACATATATTTTTCTAAGTCCATGCATTTATCTGTCGTATGTCAATTTCAAAAGGAAAAAGCAATTTCCTGCTATTCTTACTAGGAAATTGCGGAGTGGTGTTCAGATTGCTTAACCTGTAATGCCACTGCTCCGACCAAATATCCTATAGTTGCGTACTTCTAACTTCTTATAAGACTATATTGTCCAACATATCTAAGGACGTGAAGGCTAATTGACCGTGAACTCTGTATTACCATATTTTATTAAAGCCAACCCATTGATACTGGAATGCAGAAGTGTTGCATCATCGGTGACCGTTCCGACGCCATGTTGAATTTGTTTGACATTTGCCTGTGCTATTTTATTTGGGTCTTTGTAGTATCTAAAAAAGTTCTGTAATGTATGTATACTAATACATCGATCTATACTAATATAACAAAGCGGTAGAGATTTTTGTCTGTTTGTTTAAACACGCTAAATCTCTGGAACTACCAGTCGAATTCGTAAAATTGTTACAATAATGTTATAGGCTGGGAACGCGATAGCTTGTCTCTGATATATTCTTAAAAGAAGTAAACCCTATGAAATTGCTCCCTGCTGGGATATTTATAGGGATCGTAGTAGTTGTATATCTGAGTTAGCGGGCACCTTAAGTAAATGAAAAGCTATAACTTTCTATAACAACCCTTGCTTCCATGCCCGTGTCGACGATACGTGCTCTATAATTTATAATTTCACTGTATTCTATTAGTTCCACATAAACAATTCATTTAACAGCAGTGGGTCTTTATTAGGAAAATTCCGCTTCCTCTATTAATAAGGAAAATTTATAAACACCTCTATTTGTTACTTGATATATTAGCTATATAATAATAATAAACTCAATGTCTAGTACAAACGTGTATTTTGTTCAAAATCAAAAAGTCATTTATTCAGTTTAGGCCCTTGTAAGGCACTCATGACCGTTAAGTTGGTACATACAGTTGAATTTACCACCGGTTCGAAATATGTACACTTAAACTGAGAAGAATCCGGCAAGAAACTCATCAAGGCTTGTTCAAAGCTTGTTCTTCTTTCGTGTCGTAAACTGATCGATTAGATTTTTTCCACAGGGATAGTTCGCAAGGCTGAGAAAATGATTCGTTATATTTTAACATGGCATCGTAAATTAATGGGTGGGTCATGAGAAAAGGGGTAGTACCCACCTGTCTGGCTCAACCCTCAAGTTGAAAATATGTTGCAATACACCTACAGGCGTATTCAATTACGCTTGAGACCTTGCCTTAGGCAATCATTGACAATCCCCCGGGTATTGCTAAAATCAAAGTCATTTTTCAATTTAGGTCCCAGAATAACCCCCAGATACATTTATTTTATTTATTTATCGACATAATTTATAGTAACATTTCAATTTAAAAATTTAATATATTATGATCAACTGAAAATTAAAATTCGACATCGTATTTTTTGAATTAAGAATGTAAACGAGCAAAATTTAATGATTGACTTGACTATCAATCTAGACTCTGATGACTTGAGATTTCACCATACGCAGTATCGTAACTATGCAATAAAATGCGCATTATTTTCACCAATTTACTTTTCCAAAAAACAAGGAATCACCGATGAATCTTTGGAGAAAGGAGACCACGTGTTTGTGTCTATAGAATAACAATTATTCTCGTATCCTCGTACAATGGCTGCAGCTCAATGTAATATAACAATATAGTGATGTCATGTGATTGATAAATATCGATCGATATTATATAGGTACAGATAAAATAGTCATTAGTGGTGATAAGATTACAATGAACTTTATTATCGTTCAGAATATTGCTCACAGTCGTGCTTTGAAAGTTTATAATACATAACAATATTACGAAATGTTTTTGAAATAGCTAAAGATAAATTAAAGGATTTTTAGTTAGAAAAAAATCATTTGTGTCTGACACGAATAGATAATAGTACATTACGATACATGTGTGCCGAGTTGGTTATGAACACTCGCGGTATCAAGCGTGAGCCGCAGGCCAACGCGATAAGTGAGCCGAGAGTGTAATAATCAATGCACACGCGTGTCATACGACGTTTTTCAACACACTTGCGAGGAAAAAACA
This sequence comes from Polyploca ridens, assembly GCA_951394255.1. Taxonomy (NCBI): domain Eukaryota; kingdom Metazoa; phylum Arthropoda; class Insecta; order Lepidoptera; family Drepanidae; genus Polyploca; species Polyploca ridens. The sequence continues at coordinate 3,730,296 of OX596257.1, read as the reverse complement.
AACTTGTATTTTGCAATAAATGTCACTTTACGAGCGAGTGTGTTGAAAAAGTATATATGGTACATGATGTTGGTACATTAGTTTATTATTTTAATCATTTATTCAATATATTATTTACAGAGAAAAAAGCCTCACGGGCAGATCTGTGGAAACATTCGCCTAAACAAATCGGCGGCACGTTAGCTAACAATTTTATTGAATTTATAGCATACCAGCTGTCCCCCGCGGTTTCACCTGCGTTCACGGGATAAAAAGTAGCCTATGTCCTTCTTCGTACTATACTAGGTTATCTGCATACTAAACATGATGATTGGTTCAGTAGTTAAGGCGTGAAAGCAAACAAACAGAGTTACTTTCGCATTTATAATATTAGTATGGACCAGCTTTTTTTTTTATACCACTTAGGGTGCAAACAAGCATACGGCCCGCCTGATGGTAAGCAGTTACCGTAGCCTATGGACGCTTGCAACACCAGGAATATCACTCGCGCGTTGCCGACCCTAAAAGCTGTCCCCCAAAACAGAGTATTGATTGATCTATCGATATCAATTGCTATATCGAGACTGTCACATCACTACAATGAGGTAGAACGCGATCGCGACTGGAATGCACAAAATGCAAAAGTCCGAAGGCCGCGAGGTACTACGTGCTCATGGAATAGGGGTCACAGACTGTCACAGACGAAGCGGATGCTACCCGCGGCCGTGATTATCGATATCGATCGGTAGAAAACAAGTGACAATTATTAAACGCATAAATACACACATACAAAACACTCACACTACACAAATACATACCGCTATACACTCAGTCTCTGTCACGAAAATAAATAATTGTAATTCCAAGTTGCATATAAAAATATTACATGAAGCATCTTCTGTGAGATCTGTATCATTGTTTTGTTACGGGCATGTCTTTGTATCGGCCTCATTTTATTATATACTACTTTTGATTATTCGTTTCTGTACACTCGCTAACCTAATTATACTTAATTATGAATGACTGTGATTTAATAAGCAATGACATTGAACGGATCGCCGTTTCCGAATCTTATATCTATACCCCTGAGATATGTGAACAGTTTTTGAAAACAGAGGCTTGCAGTCTTAGGATTTTTCAGGTAAACATAAGAAGCATAGGTTGCAACTTTGACAATCTTCTTATATTGCTAAAGCGATTAGACTTCCAAATAGATATTATTATTTTATCCGAATGTTGGTTAGTCAAGTCCCCCAATATACCAACCCTAACTGGGTTCGTTTCATACAAATCTAAACACAACAACCAGAATGATGGCATTGTAGCTTATGTTAGAGATTTTCTTAAATTCTCGATTATGGAGCCGGACATGAAGGATTCTAATTGTTTATTGCTTAGACTCTCTAACGATTTAGCTATAGTGGCCTTATATCGTTCCCCATCTTTTAGGGATATAAATCCATTTATTAACAGCCTAGACGATACATTAAAATCGCTGTCTGGATTTAGTACGGTAGCAATTATAGGAGACATAAACATAAATATTTTGCCCTCTAGCAATGATCTGCATTCTGATCAATATCTTAACTTGGCTGCTTCCCACGCGCTTCTGCCAGCACATCTTTTCCCTACCAGATTAAAAAATTGCCTCGATCACGTTCTTTTAAAAACAGACAAAAAAACTACTACCATTGTCTTGGATTCTATTATTACGGATCATTCCCCAGTGCTTTTGTGTTGTAGTGATTCAAAACTAAAAGTTCAAAAGCCTGTGCGTCTGTCTAGGAGAGTTGATGAGCTTGCTGTTATTGCTGACTTGGAGAAAGCTGATTTTTCCCTGGCTCTCACTTCTGTTGATGCCGAAGAGGCAGCCGAAAGTTTGGTTACAATTGTGTCATCAGTAATTAAGGCTAACACTCGTATAATTACTGTTCCTAGTAGACGAAGAATTATCAAGCCATGGATTACTCCGGGACTGCTTCGTTGCATTCGAAACAGAGACAAACTTTTAAAAAAATCTAAAAAAGATCCAAACAATAACATCTTGGCAGTTACATATACTCGGTATAGAAACTTTTGTAATAATTTGTTAAAAAAAGTAAAAATTACTTACGAACGTAATGAAATGCAAAGGGCTAGGAACAATCCAAGAAAGACTTGGGACTTAGTCAAACAATTTGCTCATTTAAAAAACACAACGCCACCACCTTCTGATCTGTTGTCAGTATCTAGTGATCCAATTTCCTCAGTCAACGCGGTAAATAAAATATTTGCGGGAATTGGAAAAACATTTGCCATGAATCATATCAAACCCAATGGAGATCAGTTATCTCAACCCTTAAATTATTTTTCACAGTCCTCTCAGTATCTTCCAAACTCCATGGCCTTGTATGATGTGGATGCAGAGGAAATTGAGACTATTGTTCTAGGTCTTAGGAGCGGCTGTGCTGTTGGTTGGGATACAATTTCTGCTTCTATCCTTAAAGCTACTAGACATGTTCTAATTCCCGTAATAGTTAGAGTCTGCAATCTTTGTTTATTTACTGGAGTTTTTCCCCGAGTTTTTAAAAAAGCTATAGTCCACCCCATTTATAAGAAGGGAGCCAAGGACTGTGTCGATAACTATCGACCAATCTCTGTGTTGAGCACCTTCTCTAAGATATTGGAAAAGGTGCTTAACAAGAGATTAATACGTTTTTTAAATAAAAACAATCTCCTTGCAAAAAATCAGTATGGTTTTATAGCTGGTAAATCTACTGAAGATGCTGTGTTGGAATTGGTCAGTACTGTTGTACAAAATTTAGATAAGGGCGTTAAGACCATTGGCATCTTTCTAGACCTGTCCAAGGCCTTCGACACGGTATCTGTTCCTATTCTTTTAAAAAAATTAGAGCACATTGGGGTTAGAGGTATTGCGCTGCAAATTTTTGAGAGTTACTTGAGTGACCGGACTCAATGCGTTTCTATTGAAAACTTTATCAGTCATGAGGAATACCTAAGTTTTGGCGTCCCGCAGGGAAGTGTGTTAGGGCCTACCCTATTTCTTACCTACATCAACGATTTGTGTGGATTATCGCTGCCTAACTGCAGAATTATAGCCTACGCCGATGATACAGCATTACTGGTGCAGGGTGAGTGCTGGGAGGAGGCACATAATAACGCAGAGGTTGCTCTCAATTTTGTTTTGAAATGGCTATCAAATAACCTACTCACATTAAATAAAGAAAAGACTAGCTTCATTACTTTTGGCATGAGAGCGGCATCTGTGCCTCCTCCATCATTTACTATCTTTGCACATGATTGTAAGTTTGTCATGAATGGGCTATGCAGATGTGGTCAGATTTCCCGTACAGAAACTGTAAAATATCTGGGTGTTCTAATAGATAGTAATCTCTGTTGGAAGGCACACATTGAATCTCTGATCTCTCGAGTAAGAAAGTTGATTTTCGTTTTTAGAACTCTAAGATCAATTGCCAGTTTTCAGACATTAAAAACTATATACTATGCACTATTCCAGTCTATCATAACTTACTGCATCACCGCCTGGGGTGGTACCACTAAGTCCCTCTTCCTTCGTTTGGAGCGAGCCCAAAGGTGTGTCTTGAAGGTTATGACATCAAGACCTATACTTTTCCCTACAAACGAACTATATTCTCAGTGTAAGTTACTCACTGTTCGTAAATTATATATACTTAATAGTATGCTTAAGAAACATTCTATGCTCCCGTTTAATTCACCTTTACAAAATAAAAGTAGACGCAGGTCTGATAGAGTTTGCAAAATAATTACTCGGAAAACTGCATTTGCTGGGAAACACTTCCATTACCTTAGTCCATACCTGTACAACAGCATCAATAAGAAAATAAAAATACACCCGTTAACACTCCGGGAATGTAAAATGCAACTCACAAACTGGCTGCTTAGCCTAACTTATGAAGAGACTGAAAACATAATTAAGTACTAAAACATAAAAACACACACACATATACACCCCCCCACACCCCAACACACACACCAACTCACACACGCATACACAAATTTAATGAATGTTATTACTTAATATAATAAATATGTATATATATATATATTTATATTCTTTAGTCTTTTTTAATGTGGTTTCAAATAAAAAATATGTCTTCAACATGTTATTGTATGTCATGCATTACTATAATTATAATTATTAATTTGTTACGTTTATAATTCGGAACCTCTGATTTAATATTGTTGCTCTGAGGTGGGCGTTAATAGCTGCGACACAGTTTTTAACTACTGCAGTTGTTATCGTTTTATATTTTTATTGTATAATGTGTTTTTGTTCTGAATAAATAAATAAATAAATAAATAAATAAATATTGATAATGTTGCTAGATTAATTTATAATGACATCGACCGTTTTTTTTTTGCCATCGTTTATTTGAAAACTGTATAAGGTAGTTAGGAATCCAATTTCAAGATATAATAGATATTTTAAGTAGTTTATTTGATAATTCAATCATACATAACATTAAGTTGTCGGGCCAATTGGCGCGGTTGGTTAAGATTCCACCTATCGCACCGTCTCGTGGGTTCGATTCCCACACAGAACATGCATTTGTGTTCATGAACATGCCTGTATGTCCTGAGACTGGGTGTTATTATGTATACGTGTTACTTACTAACAAACAAAGTTGTAATATGTAATTATATCAGTTATCTGATTTTCATAGTACACAAGTAATTAGTGTGCAGAATGTCCCAGGATATTTATTTATTTTAATCAGACTTGATCATCAACATACATATAAAGCTTTTGACAACAAACAAGGTAGGTATAGGTAGGTACACCCAGTTGAATAAATAAAGTTCCGTGTGATGTTGTTTCACACTCTTACCGGCACGTGAAAGGTCAGAAAGGTCCTCGGAATTCACTTTCCACGTTTCATCCACAATGGCACTTATTCATTCGTATTACGCAATGTTTAGTACAGGTGCACTTAATTAGGTTAGATTCGCCATTAATATAGCTGTCAGTTCGTTATTATCTATTGCTGTCATGGTTGAATAAGATCGGAAACAATATTGTTGCAGAACTTTCTCTTAACTCTATGAGGCAGCTGAAAGGGCTTGTTTAATATCTCTTTGATTAATTCACAGCGATTGGTTTAGCGTTCTGCGGTAAGAATTCTAAATGTGTTCTCCTTGACCGCTGCGGTCGCTCTGTGCAATTATCAAAAGCGCCGCATAGATTACAGGGAATGCGGAACGCAGAACTCTAGCTAGACCGCTCTCTGTGGGATAGGCTCATAAAACACTATTTTTTTTGTTGTGACATTATTTTGAACCATCTAATAAAATAAAATAAAATTATTGTCACGTAATCAAATTAAATTCAGGTATCATTAAAGAAAAGTTTGAAGATGGCACCTTGTATTTGTATTGACAGTTTGTAAAACAGATAACGCAAGTCCTTCCATCCTGTGTATGTGTCTACATACATTCGCGTCCTCTGTAAGATTTATATCTGTGTCACAAACTGTCAATACAAGTACAGGCCGCTATTTTGAAAACTTTTCTTTAACGTATGTCAATTGGTAAAAAGAACGACGACAATATAACAAAAAAGATGAATCTTCTTTCCGTGGAGAAAGCACTAGGTTTAGTACTCTTAATGAATCTGTGCTCAGTGCTCAGTCAAGCAAGCAAGTGCACTTTTTTCTAGATGTCTATGAAAATCGATATAAAATAAAATTTTGTAGGTCATTTTTTGTGATGTAAATTCACAGAGACACGCTACAACTTTAGTATAGTACATAGATAGATACTATGATAAATCAATAAGGGATCAAAAAATAATATAATTACTGAAATAAACTGTAATAAAATATTAGTTCCATTTGGCGATCTGAACCAAATTTTTCAGGACCACTATCTCGAGAAAATAAATTAAATTAGCAGACAATTTTATACAAAACATTCTAATCTGATTGCGATGACCCTACGCATAGAATTATCTAACTTTCTTTCGCACGGACATAATACAGTTATTAAAAAAAAAATACGGAAACGAGCATCATCCAATGTTTATTCGGTAATCCGTCATAACAACTCAAGAGTGAGAGTTTGTCGGACGTCCGACAATGCGTGAATGTTTCCTGCCGCTACAAAAACAAGACTCGGATCGGCGCGGGCGCGTGAATCGTGCGCGCGCGCAGCTGGCCTTTGGGGTGTATTCAGGCGTCTTGTCGCTAAAATGTCGAATGAGTTTGTTTTTTTTTTCTTATTCGGAATAAAATGGCGATTAGCTTAGAATCGGATTGATAGTTCTGATATTTAGTGTTAGTTTGATAGAGATTAGCGGGTTCAAATAAACAAACTCTTCAGTTTTAGTATGGCTACAGGTTCTTGAATTATCACCTCTCCTTGGACCTAGATAAATAATAATAATTTTACTGAATTACAAATGAGCGTTTCATTTACTGCCGAATAAATAAGAATCTTTCCTAAAATTGGCCTTATTCAATTACATTAAATGATTTTGAAGATTATTTTAAAGATCTATAGTTTATTATCAACAAATATGTACAAAATTATTTACAATAAAATTACTTAAGACTAATAATAATAATAAAAACTAAAACTAAATAATAGATAAATAACAAAACATAAATAAAAATATATACAAATTTTACAATTCCTATTCTACTATATATTTTTCTAAACTCGATATTTATAAATAAAATATCGAGTTTAGATCACTGCCCGTGGGTAATGTACCCAGAAGGCTGGCAGCATTACCTCGTTGGATCGCAAGGCTAATCCTTTGTCCGAGGTAAGAACCAGCCCTCTGGTCACCAGATAACTTAACGAGGCGTGTCGACAGTTCTTTAAAAAAGGACCGCGCTTCCGGCCCCCAAGGTCCCAGAGTTTCTACTCCAAAAGGCACAAATATGTAGCCGTCGCCAAGTGCTGCATACTTGCGCCTCTTGGAGCTCTCAGCTGTCGATGCCGCTGCGCCAGAAGCCCTGGAGGTGGACTGAAGGTGCGACGGTGCCAGCGTATCAACACACGTCGCATCCCAGACTAAAGGTCTTCCTCGACTCCAGGGTATTAACGTCATACCGTCGGGCCTCTTGCCATCGTCACGTGCGATACCGTTCGGCTCAAGTAAAGCCGGCACGTTAACGGTAGCAAGGGCCCTGCGGATGACGTCATTAATGGCTGCGTGTCGCGGTAGACGACCGGCACTGCGGCGGCAGGAAAGACCGTGGTGGCCGAAACTGTCGACACTCTCTCCACACGGACAGCGGTGGGGCTCATTGGTGGTTGAGCCCAGTCGCAGACCTATTGCTAAAGAAAAAGTGCTATTTGTTAGCAAAGTGCCGACGTTTGCAGAGGGCAATGCCTGGAGCCAATAGCCAGACTCTCTCTCGGAAACAGCAAGAAGACGAGCTCGCTCTGCAAGGCTTTCAGAGTTACACAAGAGGCTTGATTGAATTTGTTTGCAGAGCGGCTCGTCCCATTGCCTCTGAATTAAAGGGTTTTCGGGAAAACTTTGATTTGGGCAAGCTGCAATCCATGTAGTTTTAGCTTCCGCACAGTTCGAAATTTCTGTATTTGAATCGCCTAAAGACTTATAAATAATTTTTTTGAAGAGATTATAAGTACTGTGGCTAGAAGATAAAAATGCAGGGAGAGATACGCTAGAAATTTTTCTAATGCCTAGGCCGCCAAAACGGATGGGAAGTGATGCCTGACACCATGTGTTTAGGCCAAAATACCTATAATAATATCTATAGTAAAACCTACTCATATTGAGTATCAATGACGAGCCTCTACTTCCCGATTCCTCTCCTTTTCCCACCTCATATGTGTAAGCGAGACAAGAGCTTCGGGAATATTCTACATACTTCGGCGACGCATCACAAAACGTAAGGCGCGCGCCCCGCAACGCCGCAAAAAGGCAGTACGAGATCCGCTACCGAACGGGAAACATCAAACTTTGTGATTTATAAATAAACAGTACGAAAACCGCTGCCGACCGGGAGGCGTTGATTTGTAAATTGAACTCAGTGAAACTCAGTGACTTGTGATTTGATGTGAGATAGTGGTGATAGTTGCTGTGTGCAGTGGATTGCCATAGGAGTTCCTGGTAAGTCCTTACCTTTATCCTAGGAGGCTCCTCGTTTTCCATATTGATATTTGTACGCAAAAACCCACCATTTTTTCTGGTACGCCTTCGAGCGGATTCATTTTGAGTCAGCCATTACAGTAATTTAATTTCATATCAAATCACGTATAATTTCCCGCTTTCTATAGGTTTTATGCCTCTAAATAGGTATATACCTCATAATACGCAAGTCTTGTACCTCATAAATAGGTTTTAGACTATATAAATACGATATTTCGTACTCCCGCCATTTTTACCACGCCAATCGTGATAAAAAGTAGTTAGGTATTCAATACCGCCGCCGCTCCTCCATATTTTTAGGACTTAGATTTTATAGGTACCGATTCGTATCTTATTATACGAAATCATATGGTGTACTAATAACCGCAATACGTACTTACTATTTGTACTATTACTACGCATATAATTGCATTCTATGAGCCTTGTCTGTCGACTTGAAATAAACTTTCATACCTATATAGGTAGGTGCCTAAACTGTTGGATATACCTACCTACTTACCTACATCATTTTACTTTAATTAGGTAATTTTGCAATTTATTATTACGCAATCTTTCACAATGGAAGCTATTGAAACTAAAATTAAAATATTGGAAGCTAAAAATGAAGCTATTTTTGAACAATTATCGTTCTTATATGATTCTTCTAAGAATATTTCCACGTCCGCGAGTGCAGACCTTCGTTCCTCAGAGACATTCATGGCGGACACTGAAATTATTAGTACAATTCGTCATGAATTTAGTGCCAATTTAGATACAATTAACGCGTTAAATATGCAACTTGATCCAGAATATAAGATTGATTATAAAAAAATGATTTCCTTTGATACAGTGTACACCCGAATAGAAAGGGTTCGTTCTCTTATCGTCAGTAAGACAAATACTACGTCGAATGTGTCTGCGCAGAATACTATTCCGTCCCAATATAAAGGTCGTATCAAACTACCACCAATTCAAATTCCGTCATTTGATGGAAAAATAGAAAATTGGCCCGTCTTCTTTGAATCTTTTAAATCTAATATACATTCAAATCCTGAGCTTTCGAATTCTCAAAGAGTACAATATCTTGTAGGTAAATTAACAGGAAATGCTTTAAAAATCACGGCAGGTATTATACCGTCCGGTGATAATTATAATTCTATTTGGGACAGCTTAGTTCAAAAATATCAAGATAAAAGAGCATTAGGCTCACACTACATGTCTAATTTATTCAATGTTAAACCCGCATTAAATAATTCCGCGTCTTTAAATACGTTCATTGAAACTTTCCACGCTTCTGTATCTGCTTTGGAACAGTTAGGTATTGAAGATATGAAAGATTTTATCTTACTTTCTTTAGCTTTAAAGAAGTTAGATCCCGCAACCGCTAATTCCTTTGAAATGTTTATGAGGAATAAAGAAATTCCTTCTTATAAGGATTTTGTTGATTTTATTAAATCGCAAGTAAAAATATTAGACCGCACTTCTACGCCAATTGCTGGCTCCGCGCGAACCGCCCCAGTCGGTAGCAACCTTAATAATCCGCCCGCTTCTCGTTCTCAACCGCGTAATTCACATACAGTCCACCATGCTTTCCTTGCACGCGATAATAATAATAAAAGCACTTGCTTATTTTGTAATAAATCTGATCACTATCAGATTTTTTATTGTTCATCTTTTAAAGCACTTAATACTAAAGATCGTTTAGATTTTGTTAAATCTAAAAAAGGCTGTGTAAACTGCCTCAGCCTTACGCATACTGCTTCTCAGTGTAAGTCGTCGTATAGTTGTAAAACTTGTAATAAACACCATCATTCTCTTTTGCATTTGGATAGCAATTCGCAATCGCAACAAATAGTTTCTGACTCGCGTCCCTCTCACTCGGCGCGTCTTGATAATAGCGATAACCGCATCGCGCAGCTTTGCGCGCAGCCGTCCAGCGCCGCGCCGCGACCGCTCCCGTGCGCGGCCTCGCCCGCGCATTCGACCGCGTCTCCTTCTAACGCTACGGACGCTCCTCAACCGGTGTCGCTATGCACCCGAGCGCGAGTTGATAAGAATAATGATAACGAACGCGATTCTTTTAATAAATTAAATCCTTCCCATACTACTGTACTTTTATCAACCGCTCAAGTTTATGCGTCTAATAAGGACAATAAATATATTTCAGTTAGATGTTTAATAGATAACGCGTCTCAAAACAACATAATTACAACTGCCTGTTGTAAACAACTAAATTTAAATATAATACCGCTTAGCAATCTAATAATATATATAAAATGCTTTTGTGGGTACGTAAATACGCAGTTTTCTCAATCACCACCAACCCCAATCAACTTCCCGTTGGGGTGGTAAATACCCCTTGGTCTCCAGGTGGTAGTAAGGGAGTTTGGTCGCGGTGGGTGGAAGGGGGTGGTTGTGGGTGGCGAAAATCTTAAAACATATATTGCTGTCCTTTTCTAACACATGAGGACTTCTGAAAAGATCTCAACATTTCTGGAATGGAAAGTTCCAAAATGTGTAAAACGGTTATAATCGATCTGGAATGTACTAGAAAGTTCAACAAATATCTGGAATGATCTAGAAAATTCTAGAGTGAATGCAAACTATTATAATCGATATAGCATGTTTTGAGAAAGTTCTACAAATTTCTGGCTTCATCTAGAAAGTTCCAAAATGTCCAAAACTGTTATTATCGAGTTAGAATTTTCGAGAACGTTCTAGAAATTTCCAGAATGATCTGGAAAGTTCCAAAATGAATGCAATTTATTATGATCGTTTTAGAATGATCGAGAATGTTCTAGAAATTTTCCGAATGATCTGGAAAGTTCCAAAATGAGTGCAATTGATTATGATCGATTTAGAATGTTCGAAAAATTTCTTGAATGATCTAGAATGTTTCAAAATTTAGTAAAACGGTTATAATTGATCTGGTTTCATCTAGAAAGTTCCAAAATGTCCAAAACTGTTATTATCGAGATAGAATGTTCAAGAACGTTCTATAAATTTTCCGAATGATCTGGAAAGTTACAAAATTAGTGCAATTGATTATGATCGATTTAGAATGTTCGAGAAATTTCTTGAATGACCTAGAAAGTTCCAAAATGAGTAAAATGGTTATAATTTATCTGGAGTGTTCTAGAAAGTTCAACAAATATCTGGAATGATCTAGAAAATTATAGAATGAATGCAAACTATTATAATCGAAATAGAATGTTTGAGAAAGTTCTACAAATTTCTGGCTTCATCTAGAAATTTCCAAAATGTCCCAAAACTGTTATTATCGAGTTAGAATGTTCGAGAACGTTCTAGAAATTTTCCGAATGATCTGGGAAGTTCATAAATGAGTGCAATTTATTATGATCGAGAAAGTTCTAGAAATTTTCCGAATGATCTGGAAAGTTCCAAAATGAGTGCAATTTATTAGAAGCGATTTAAAATGTTCGAGAAAGTTCTAGAAATTTCAAGAATGATCTAGAAAATTCCAAAATGTGTAAAACGGTTATAATTGATCTGGAATGTTCTAGAAAGTTCCAAATTGAGTGCAGTTTATTATTATCGATCTAGAATGATTGAGAAAGTTCTAGAAATTTTCCGGGTGATCTGGAAAGATACAAAATGAGTTCAATTTATTATAAGCGATTTAAAATATTCTAGAAAGTTCTAAAATTTTTTGGATTGGTCTGGAAAGTTCCAAAATATGTACGAGTGTTATTATTGATCTATAAAACCAAATCGAAGTGATGTACAACTAAATATTCTAGAGTGATCTGGTACTGGAAATTTCGGTATATAAATCGAAATTACTGAATTTCGATTTATATACCGAAATAAAACTTTTCGTCAGTTCAATTGTGATTGAAAAGAACAAACTATTTGAATGTTCTGGAAAGTCTCTCAATATCGAAAATAGAAATCTATAATATGTTAAAAAATGTATCCTTATATATTTTTTAAACCATTAAACATGCGATGTATTTTAACCCGAGCAACGCCGGGTTTCGCTGCTAGTTCTTTTATAAAGGGTGTAGGATCCACTTCGCGTCCTATTCACGGCTACGTTCAACTTAAAATAACCGCGAAAAATAAAAAATATTTTTATAATATTACCGCTCTTGTCGTTGATTGCATTACTGACAGGTTACCGACTGAATATGTTGAGACTTCTATAGTGCAACATTTAGGTAACTTACCGCTCGCTGACCCTCTGTGGCACATCCCCGGAGAGGTCGAAGTAGTTCTCGGGGCACAATTGTTCCCATTTTTATTATTAGGTCAAAAAATTATTGCACCTCCCGCTCCTTCTGCCCTTGAAACCGTGTTCGGTTATATTCTTATGGGCGACGTTCCCGCTAACTCTAATATTAATAAAAATGCATCCACTTATTTTAATACCGCGACTTTTTTCATTTCTGGTCCCAATGACCTTACTATTTCTTTAGATGATTCCCTACTTAAGTTTTGGGAGCTCGAAGAAATTCCCGCGCAAAAATTTATGAGCTCGGCCGAAAAGGAGTGTGAACAGCTGTTCTCTCGTAACTTCTCACGGGACTCCGCAGGCAGATATTGCACCGCGTTACCTTTTCGTGAGGATCCTGACGTGTTAGGTGATTCCCGTTCCGTTGCTCACCGCCGTTTACTTGCTTTGGAGCGTACCAAGCTACGCGATCCACAGCTACGCGCTAGTTATAATGAGACTTATAGTGCTCGAACCGCTATTGATAACATATTCGCATTCTCCGATTCTAAAATTACTCTGTCATGGATACATTCATCTCCACATAGATGGAATGTTTTCGTTAGTAACCGCATTGCTAAATGTCAAGAAAATCTTGACCCAAAACATTTCTACCACGTTAGTGGTGTAGAAAATCCTAGCGACTGTCTCTCTAGAGGTATTTTACCTGAGCAGCTAGTGTCACATCACTTATGGTGGCACGGCCCGAAATGGTTAAAAGATCCAGTTTCAGAATGGCCTATCACTCCATTTAGTCCCGAATGCTGTGAGGACCTACCTGAATTTAATAGTAAAACGCTTGTTACTTGTACCGCGTCCGCTTCTGTTGAGCCTAATTTAATTTACGAGCTTGCTCTAAAATACTCATCATGGAATAAAATATTACGCATAATAGTATACATACTTAGATTTTCTCGCATTCTTTCTCGTGATCAAGGTCACAGCCGCATCACAGCTTCTGAGCTAAATAAAGCTGAAGTCTATTTAATACGCTCTGTACAACAAGTTCATTTTCAAAATTTATTTAATAATATTCAAAACGTTAAAGTATCTTCCCCGCTTAAAAAACTTGACCTCTTTATAGATCAAGATAAAATTATTAGAATTGGAGGTAGACTTTCAAATGCAAATCTTCCGTATGAAGCTCAGCATCCCGCTCTTTTACCTAAACATGACCACGTTACTCATCTTATTATAGACTATTTTCACCGTGCTCACTGCCATACTGGTGCCAATCTTCTGAGCTCGCTGTTGCGCCAGAAGTATTGGATACTGTCCGCTAGAAGTGTAATTAGACACAGAGTACATTCATGTAACTTTTGTTTTAAAAATTCCCCTTCATTTCTCAGCCCAAAAATGGCTGATTTACCCTCTTGCCGCGTTCAGGAGACCAAAGCGTTTGTGCATACGGGCGTTGACTATGCTGGACCCATTAAAGTAACATTATGTAGACGCAGAGGTCAAAAGAGCCAAAAGGCATATATTTGTTTGTTTATATGCTTAGTAACCAAAGCTGTACACATCGAATTGGCAACTGATGTGTCATCAGATACTTTTATTTCCGCTTTTAAGCGATTCATTTCCCGTCGAGGACCTGTTTCTTTTCTTTACTCCGATAACGGAACTAACTTTGTCGGAGCTAAAGCTCAATTACAAGAACTACTTACCGATCAGTACCGCGTTGAATGGAAAATGATTCCACCCCGCGCCCCACATTTCGGAGGATTGTGGGAATCTAATATAAAATCGATTAAAACTCATTTATACCGTGTTATCGGTTCGCAGCTCCTCACATATGAAGAGCTCCTCACTGTTCTTACCCAAATTGAAACAGTCTTAAATTCTAGACCGCTTTGCATTTTATCTGAGGATCCCTACCCGGAGCCTCTTACTCCCGCTCACTTTATAATGGCTTCACCATTGACTTCATTGCCGCTTCAGAATGTGTCCGAGGAAACCATATCTTTACGTTGTCGGAAACAATTATTAGATCAGATGGTGTGTAGCTATTGGAAAAGATGGCGTATAGAATATTTACATAATCTTCAAGTTAGACAGAAATGGCTCATTGATAAAGATAACATTAAGATTGGTACTGTGGTTCTTATACACCAAGATGATATTCCCCCTTTACGTTGGCCGTTGGGCATAATATCACAAGTTTATCCTGGCAAGGATGGAAATATCCGCGTCGCTTTAGTAAAAACTTCAAATGGATCATTCAAAAGACCCATTGTCAAGTTATGTCCATTACCCTCACAATAAAAATTAATCATACCGCATCTTATATTCAGTATTTTAGTAATTATTATAATCTGTAATTAGTTCTTATAATTAATTATTTTTTCTTTCTTTTGAGAACACTACGTATTCTCAAGGCGGCGGAGGATGTTTAGGCCAAAATACCTATAATAATATCTATAGTAAAACCTACTCATATTGAGTATCAATGACGAGCCTCTACTTCCCGATTCCTCTCCTTTTCCCACCTCATATGTGTAAGCGAGACAAGAGCTTCGGGAATATTCTACATACTTCGGCGACGCATCACAAAACGTAAGGCGCGCGCCCCGCAACGCCGCAAAAAGGCAGTACGAGATCCGCTACCGAACGGGAAACATCAAACTTTGTGATTTATAAATAAACAGTACGAAAACCGCTGCCGACCGGGAGGCGTTGATTTGTAAATTGAACTCAGTGAAACTCAGTGACTTGTGATTTGATGTGAGATAGTGGTGATAGTTGCTGTGTGCAGTGGATTGCCATAGGAGTTCCTGGTAAGTCCTTACCTTTATCCTAGGAGGCTCCTCGTTTTCCATATTGATATTTGTACGCAAAAACCCACCACCATGATTTATCGTTTAGAGGACAATTTAAAATTTTTACGAGGATGTCATGAATAGACTCGTCTAAAGTTGCCAATAAATTACCAAATTTCCAGAATGGACAGCATCTGAGAACATACATGAATTTAGGCACAAAAAGACAATAACGAATGATATGAAAGGCCATGTGGGAATTTATATTAAGAAGGCGGTCTGAAATTTCATTAAATTTTGATGTTTGATCGTCCAAAAAAGGTTTCAACGAGTCATTTAGAACAGGTGCTCCTAGCAAGCGAAGTGATTTACTATCTAAAATTTTGATGTTAGGGGCCAAAAGATTAAATTTATCAATTAATATTGCTCTGTTTTCGGGAGTTACAGAGTCGGAGAAAAAGAGTTCACATTTGGAAAAATTTAACGTTAGGCCGATAGAAAGGAATGAATTTATGAGATAATTTAGGTCAGAAAGAACAGATTCAGCGTCACCTGCTAGGGTACCATCATCTAAATACCATAGATTTAGTTCTGAGGTGAGGGATGAAATAATAGGATGGATGGCGAGGCTAAACACAGCCGGCCCAAGTGGGTCACCTTGTTGACAACCGACTGCTGAATGAATAACATGGTTTTTATAAGATAGAGTACTTGGTGTGCCATAACATTGTAAAAGGTAGTTAAATATATCAGGGGTGTGATTTCTTGCTTCATTTAAAAGTGCGGATCTGTCAACAGAGTTGAAAGCGTTTTTGACATCCACTTTCAGCACCACTTCACCGCAATCTTTTTTTTGAAGATAAGTCCGGAGTGCATGTACTGCAGCCTCACATCCACCCCGGGAACCAAAGCCAAGTTGAATTGGTTGAAATTTTGAAGATAGTTCGGGGAGGATGTGTCTGCAGCAAATTTTGGAAACGATTCTTCTGAGAGTAGTGCCAACTGCTATGGGCCTTATACCACCATCTTTTTTTTTTAAGGCACATAGGTTGGCACCGTAAAATATATGGATAATTTTATTATTTATCTTACCAGAAAGCATAAAATTTACTAAATTTGTTATGTCCACAAGAAGGGCCCTGCCGGCATCCCCAGTGTTACTGCACACTAGATCTTTCAAATGCTGCGGAGTAAGGCCATCTAGTCCGCCGGCAGAGCCATTCTTGAAAGACATTATTGCCGAATATACTTCTTTACTGTTTGTGATAAAACTGTTTGTTTCGGAGCAAGTGAGGTGAAGTGGAGCTGAAGTTGGATGTTTCTCAATGAGGGCCGAGAGTGTTTCCGGAGAGTCTGGAGCGACAACATCATTTGAAAAAAGAAGATTAGCGGCTCCCCTTAGGTCACCATCAGAAACTTTTGTTTCAACTTTTTGGAAAATACTAAAATTTTGATTCCGTCTAGAAGTAGTAATTTGGGTATAGTCGTTATTATTGTAGCAGTTTTGTTTTATATTGGTGGTAAGGGAGCCGCTGCGGTCTGATTCGACATGAAGTACTTTGTATGAAAAAGTTAGCAGATGTTCCCAGGCAACTATGGAATTTTCTTCAATAACTTTTTTTATGGTCTTTGAAAGATGTTGAGCTACACTTATACGAGCACCACGGGGTATTCTTCTTATAACAGGGTAATTTATTTTTAGTGAGCTCAAAAGTTCTATGTGAGGTAAAATGGGAGTACTATTTTGGCTATGGGAGTTGGGATGCAAGGGAGCTGATAAATTAGGTGGGTCTGAATGATCACATCGGTTTGATTTCGTGCTATGCACTTTACCGATGTGCACGTTCAGACCCCTCTGCCCTTTAAAGAAACGTGGCTGGGAGCACTGGGAACATTGTAAGAAAGATTTGTCGCTTTGGGGCTGGCATCCAGGATTGGCACTTGTCTGCGACATATATATATATATATAATAGAATAGGATATTACATATCTACAATTAGAAAATACAATTATAACGTAAATATTACCTTTAGAAACAACAAAATATCGAATTTGTCACTGGGAAAATAACTAAAAATAAAGAATGATACATATTATTTAAAATTACACTCAAAACTTTGAAGATATATTTTTCCACTTCTCTGAATTATCATATGACACCAGGTTAGAAAGGCCACCAGTCAAATTGTTGTCAAAGAGTCTGTGATACCATAAAGTTACCATAAAGGCTGGAACGGTGCCGCAAGCCGGGTGCTCCGGGACATCTCCTAGGTAACCGAAATGTGTATCGCGCTCCGTCACACACAGCTGATTTTGATGTATATGATTGAAATATCAGGTAACAATTGAGAAGGTATGGCTATTATAAGCTTGAACTTCGGCAATATTTTATTCTTCGAAACCAAAAACTCAGTAGCAGCATAAATTATGCACAATGGTACTTTCCAAACATAGCATATGCTCGAACATTTTTCAATTATATAGGTAACATTTTTATTCATCCATATACTCATACATACAAATATTTATATCTATTTAGCAAGATTTAAACACTTTTTCTCATTATTATTTCTCTTAGAGAAAAATTTAAATTAAAATTCTAGTCGGTGACATCTGTTAGTCTAAAAGATCATCTGTTAGATTATTTTTACCAGTAAAATTAAGTCAAGGAATTGTACTGTCCCGCACTATTCAAATACAAGGGAATTTTGTATTATGTTATTTCCAATTACTTAAATACCTATTTTAAGCGAAATTAGTGTAATTAATATGCTATGTAAATTAGCAGGTTATTAAATATATACAAAAAGTATACTACTAACATTACTTTAATGTGGTGTTGAGTTCCTACGATGAATAAAGTCGCCGGAACTTCTTGAGGGGGCGCTGCCCAAGTAGTGTGCGGAGGCCAGAGGTGTTACTAATTTTGTTGTCAGTGAGATCAGAATTGTTATAATGAATCTAAGCTTGTTTTTAAAAGAGTAATTGCTTATTGCCTGCTCTTCTCAAATGCAACTTTCCAAACCGGTATTAGTCAGATTATTCATAAGTGTCTGCGAAGGTCGAATTGAATAATTAATTTAGATTTTGTCCATTCGGCTACTGGCACAGCGACTCCCCTTAACCCGTTCTCAACCCACTTTTGGGTAGTGAAAAGATTTTTGCAGGGTGAACAGTGCGCAACGTACCCTGATGTTACTAGCGTCTATTATGTCTAGACGCCTATAGGCTACGGTAGCCGCATGCCAGGCAGGCCGTATGCTTGTTTGCTACCTTAAAAATAAAAATACAGACCAGGGGGCCTACCACAAGCACTTAAAACAAGGTTAAAATAACCTTATTTGTCTTTTGTCCCGTTATGACGCCGGATGTCAAAGAAAGACAAAAGTCAAATAAGGTTATAATAATATTGTTTTAAGAGCTTGTGGTTCGCCCTGAAAATATCCTCCATGAAATAAGTAGTTATAAATTGATCTTAGCAGGTATTTACTTAATAAAAATAAATGTTTTTAACAAAAAAAAAACTAGATGATAAAAATATTTTCATAGAGATAACGATTGGTTTAATAGTAGGACCCGTCAAAGCTAAACACTCAAAACCGTAACGTTATAAGACAACTCTAATTTCACGACTCTATTCTAAAAGTAACAGAGTAACATTTCCTCTAACACCTTTATAAGCCAGCTCAAAATAGTAACGCCTCAACATTGGTCATGACTACGAAGTAATATGAATGTTAAATGATGAGAATTAAGTGTGAAATTCAAATGAAGGTTTTGAAGCACGTGTTCCGATAGCCATATGGGAGAGCTTCCTGCAAAGTTCTTTTAGATATAGCACGTACGTAACATAATTAGTTCGTACTCACGTTATACATGGAATCGTCGACTAGATTTAGATGTTGGAATAAACACGAGTAAAAAGCGAGTACGAAGTGATATCATCTGAGTTCTATGACATTCCTCGTGGATTGCGTGGTAATGTTTAAGTAACAAGTAAAACAGAACAGCGATGTTGCTCATAAGTATACAAAACAGATAATGAATAAGACTTTAGTCATGATTTTATCAGTTTTAATCTCTTTTTAACGATTTACACTTCATTAAGACTTATTTTTAGGTTGGATAATTCGATTTTAACAGCATTAGGACCCGTAATCGAATCACAAAACAATACAAACGCAAGCTTTCTGGACTATTGTTTATTGCCATTAAATTCAGCTACCGTCACAATACCGAGGCTCCGATATATGAGACTAGAATTTGATGGTATAATCACTATTATACCATCAAATTGTGGATGTATACCCTGACTTCTACACCAATAGCCGTGGATTCGATTCCCACCCAGAACAAAGATTTGCGGCGCAAGAACATCTGTTTATCCCGGGTCTGAATATACATATTTACGATTGTAATTTGTGTAGCATATCAATTATCTGGTCTTCATAGTACAAGCTCTGAAAATGCAAGAACTAAAAGACAAAGAAGCATAAGATTTCAAAACCCTCACATAAAGTTCTCATCTAGTACTTAATCAAATAATTTTACATGCGTCAACATAAGTTTATAGGTCGACGTCGCAGCCGGTAGAATTAATGCGTTACTGCAGCACATATCGATCGATAGCAGCTGCAGAGAAAACACTAGCTAGCACTGCTGGAACCTACACAAAGGTAATCTATGCCTTTTGTTCCGGCAGTGGTTATAACACTACAATAACTAGACCGCTAGTAAAATTTATACTGGAGCCGGTAGCAAGAACTGTGTTTGTTAAACATAGCTTGTAGTGAATCATACCGAAGAATAAAGATTCTTACACATCTTGCAATCTACATTCAGTTTTTACCTACTGTCTACATCTACCTCAGTTTTCCATTGTCTGAAAAAGATGGCTACGTACAAAAATAAAATCAAGTCTCGAAAACAAGTATTCAGTTCGGGCCCTAATATGGCACTAATGAAGGTCACAATTTGCCAGCATTGCAGACAGACAGCCTTAAACTGAGACAAACCGGTATGTTATTCGGGAGAGCATTTCCTTTTTTCAATTTTATGTTTTTCTGCAAGTGAGCAGTGTTTAGCCGTAATAAATGCCTTGATGAATTCTACTACCTAATTCATATTCTGAATATGCAATCTAAATTATTCTAATCCAATATTAAAGACAGAGA
Organism: Polyploca ridens; assembly: GCA_951394255.1. Lineage (NCBI taxonomy): Eukaryota > Metazoa > Arthropoda > Insecta > Lepidoptera > Drepanidae > Polyploca > Polyploca ridens. The sequence continues at coordinate 3,710,004 of OX596257.1, read as the reverse complement.
GAAAGATACATTTATTAAACTCAACAAACATGATTGGCATTAACATACACTCCTAAACTGTAATGTGGTGATTTACTATAAAAGAGGGTGACCCAAAAAGGTCCCGTCGATGAAAGCTTGATGAAAAGTAGTAATTTATTAAGTGATGTCATATTTTCATACTTCCAAAAATACTAATGACAATTCAGCAGCGGAAACAACAGCGGATATTAAAAATACGTGAATAGATTAAAACCTACGTAATATTAACAATGCTTCCGATTCCAAACCTCACAAAAACAATTTGCATCGATGCACTCGGTCCCTTTCTACAAAGGTCTGCAAGACAAGGAAAGATAATGGTTAGTAAAACGATCCGACTGTCGATGTGGAAATAAGACACTGCTGCGAGCACTCACGTCCCCAACTCCTATTACTGTGCCTTGTAAGGAAGACAATACGTCATCTAGATTCCTGTAGGGTTTCCAAAAATTTTGTGGAATTAGACTTTGTAAATTCCGAGAATTTATATTTAAATTAACCGGCAACCAACATAGTGATAAGGTATTCTGATAAACATATAAAGAAAACACAGTGATACTTTGTAATAGACATGATGTAAGGCCAAGTCAGTAAAAATATACATGTGGTTTGAGGGAATGAATCATGAACTATGTTCTAGCATAAAATTTAGAATGCATCTGAAGATATCATGATTTAAGTGTATTGTCACTAACGTGTTCTAAATCATATCCATAGATAATTTCATATTTACAAAGTAAACTTTTATGACACTAAACCTGTCTTTAAACAGTAATTAATGGATACATTGAATTACTCACGACGATTATATTCCAAACACGATCTCACGGCACGCGAAAGAAATTACAAATCCAGTTGAATCGTAAAAAGATCTGAATCGAATCACGAACGGGTCACTCAATACAATGAAGCAAGAAAGATCTTCGAGTAGAAAACTTGCCCCGCCAACGTTATGGACGTGGACGTGATGGATTAGTCGGCAGACTATTAAATGTTGTGTACCTTTTGCAAATCTCGGTATATAGTCTTCTATTGGAACTTAGAATTCCGAAAATGTCAACGATGGTGTAAACTTTACAGACGCCCCGAAAATATATTAAACATTATAGTGGCATTATAATTTCCTAGAATTCGACGAACAGTTACCAACCTCCCGTTTTGGTGAGAATGTGCAGTTCTAAATATAGCCAAACCTTAAACATCTGAGGGGAATTTGGAGGTTCAAAGACCTCGCGAACCGGCCCAGCCCGTGCCGCGATAAAGCACAATTTTTATGGGGGAGCTCGACCGAATCGAAGTTCAGGGGCATACGTCGATAACGTCACATGGTTAGTTAATTAAGATAAGGTTCCTATGCTTGTAAAGATAACATTGATGCAGAATTATGAGATGATCAACGAACAAATATAGGTAATGAAGCTTCGTATTTTGGTGCAAAAATGATTGATGAATCAGGATCTCATGCGCGAAATCTAATTCTAAATGGTTTAAAGCTCCGGACACTCTTATGCAAGTAGTTCTCGTGTGTGGGTTGGCATTCTTCCAAGGCTATAAATGTCCTGAGCAGCGAAAACCTTATGTACAGCTTCCTTATCGAGTCTATAGCAAGTCAATAAATAGATTAAAATATAAAGATTTCAACCTCAGAGATCCTCAGAGAGCAATGGAAATTGTTAATGTAGGCAATGCAAATTAAGATCATAAAGTTCATTGCCAAAGTCAATTGTCATCAACTCGAATAATTAGGACGAGTTAAATGATAGGTGTGAAACCCACTGCATCATATTTTTTTTATAATTCGTAGCAGTTTTCGGGAGTTTGGTTGCCGTCAAGGTAAAACTGTCTTAAAATTATGACGGCGTTTTTTTCCAAATGTCAATGTTGGCATATCTCGAAATAAACTGAAAGTAATAAAAAAAACTGAATAAAGTTGGATCAAACAATTAACACCATGGCAAGTTAGAACGAAACACGTGTATAATAACAATTTAAACAATGGTCCAGTCCAGGGACCACACGCAGGCAGCAGTTTTTATAATATATTAGGTAGGAGCGATTAATACGAATCTGAAATTTGAATTGATCTTGAGGAAGTTTTATTTGTGGTTTACCTAAATGTTTTGGTGAAAGTGTGAAGTTCTTTTGAGTTCACAGACATCTGTAATCAGAACTAACTAAAAAGTCTTCTTTACTTATATTTTACGACAAACATTTAAATGCAGTTCATCATTTCCTGCTATCATTTCATCATTTATCATTTCTAGTTGAATGTGTTCGGAGCGAGTCTATTAGAGTAGTATTAGCAAATAAGTACGATATAAATCCTTGGGATATTGGTGTATTTCAAAGCATTCTGGCTGCACCGCTGTGCGACGCAGCTGTCACTATGTATAAAATGATTTTTGAGGTTGTTAGAATACTTTTTTGTTTGTTTAGAAATCCATTTAAGTTATCATTAGGGCTGCGCAACGCGATTCAAAGCCCTTACAAAAAAAAAGAAAAAAAAATCATTTATCATCATGTAGTCATAAAGTTTTAACTTTTTATTTCTTAGATTGTGAAATTGTGATATCACCGCAGTAATCGGAGACTTTTTGTCCGTATTTCGAATTCTTTCTCGCCCAACCCCCGAAGGCGAGACATTTCAATACATAGCGAGAGCTTAGAATCCCCTAAGTTTGCATGACTTCCAGGAGGGGTGCTGCCAGACGGGTCGTTCAAAGTTCACTCTTGAGCACCTATTTGATCTTCAATATTGCGGGTAGTCATAGAACAAGACATCAATCATTCATTTCGAAAAGATCGTGGGCAAATACTTCCTGTATGCAATTTGATGTAAATTTTTGCGCAACACCTATGTCATCGCGACATTCCGTGCATTCAGATGAATAGTCATTTTGAATCATTACCTTGTTACTGGGTGCGACTTGTTGACATAGATAAAAGAAACCACCTTATTCCTTTTGAAATTTTTAACAGAATAATACCTCAATTCTTTTGGTAATAAAAAGAAAAAAAATTATAAACCATCGATTTTAGAACACGGGAATTTGGTCAAATAGCATTTTGGTCCTTATTGTTGATTTACTCCTACCTGTCTAATTATTTTATGTGTAAAATTGGATTAGGTATTTCCGGACACTGCAGGATGTAGCCTAATTTTAGCGTTTTAACATTTAAAAAAAAGGTAAGCTCGTATTAAAACACGACTATTATTAAAAGTGGGTTAAATTAATGCTGATACAAAGCCGCACGATACATTTTTGACGAGGAAGGAAGTATCGCTTCATAAACTGCAAATCTGATGAGCTAGCGAATTTGCTAGTTTTTACATTGGGTATTCATGATGAAATAAATTACACTGTTCAGCGATTCAGATACTAAGTTCATTTTAGTATTGGTATATGAATACCTGTATGAATACAACAACTTGAAAATGATTTAGTATTATAAAAAGCAATAGGTTTAAATTTAAATATACTAAAGAAGAATACCCAAGGGAGAGGATAGGATGAGAGGTCGAAAATTGAAAGCATTAAAGAAAGATTTGAGCTATAGTACGTCCATCGTTAAAATCACAGCAAGAATGATCAAAAGAAAGGAGTCAATCATGCAGTTTATTATTGTTTTTCTACATACCTGACGGAAACAATTGGGGGCTCTGAACGCCGGTATTCCAAATTAGTAAACACACACTGCTGCCGCACTGCACTGATATACACAATGTATCACTGGTTTTTTAATTATCGGTTTGGTAGCCAACGGGAGAAACAGCTGGTGATATTTTTTTGCCGCGGGTTTGTCAAATGTGTCCTTGAGGGACGCGGTGGGTGCACGCCATGTTGTTTTGAGGACGGGCGCGTGGCGACTGCGCGCAGCCGCCCCTTGTCTCGCGCATGCGCGGTGCGTCACCCTATCCCGCCATCCCGCCCGCACCCGGCATTTCTTATTTGCTCCCCAATCCCTGTTTACATTAAACATTATGAACATCGTAGGAAGCTGCGATCATTTTTTCTACAATATCCGTTTACCTTTTACAAAGTTTTGATGGTATTGCAATAACAGCTCGCTCTGGTGTGGCTGTGGTATTGCAATGATTTGCTTATTTCAAATTATGACCCTAAACTCCCTAAGCCCTAAGGGTCAGGTTTTCAGGGCGTGTTCCAATAATTTTTGGTTTGCTTTATCAATTTTATCCATAAGTTGCGTTTACCACAATCTCACTTACCTCCCATGATCAGCGAAGATCGACCTAGAAAAGAGAACCTTCTTGCTCGATTGGCACAAAGCATATTATTGATCGAAGTTTTCCGTAAAAGAAACTAATTCCAATAAATATTAAATCTGATGAACGTGAAAGCGGATAATGGAAAAGATCACAAGCTTCGAGCTACTTCAGGCTCATTTGATTAGACTTAATAATCTCTTTCAGCAAGGGTCTAATGATGGAGCTGGATTGTGGCTATGGGAACTCCTCCATGAAAAATAGCATGTAGATTAACACAGATACCTTAAGCAGAAGCTTGTTTCTTATAAGATAAAAAGATTATGTGCTGCGTCATAATAACATGAATAGTCATGGAATTAATATAGGCACCATAGTCATGGAGTTTATTTTCATCTCTTTGGTTTTTATCATAAATATTAAACTCATTGTTGTCTACAAAACAGATGAGAAGCAAACTGTCTGGTCTATTCAAAAGCGTACACCTATCCACAAGAACTCTCCTACCAGATTGCACCAATTTGTGCATTAACTCTCACAACTTAAGGTCCAATAGCAGCAGTACTTGTGTTACCGATTATACCCATTCGCCTACAACCCGCCCACACTAAACACCTAAGTATATCCATAGAAGCCTCCCCATTTACATTTAATTTGTGCAATATTCAACCTTCCTCCTTTGGAATAACTACAGGTTAAATGAAATGCAGTTAGATTTATTTTGCATGCTTATCGCGTTCATGTTCAATGATTTTAATAATAGATGGTTAGAAGGGACTCGTTCGTTTGTTCCCACGTCATATTCATGATTAGTATGAAAACTTAAACATTTAGATCGTGTTTCCTACCTATTACCTGCTTTTATTGAAGGAAGAGTTCCTACCAAACGCTCTTATAGCAAGCTTTTATAGTCTCACCTGTGCGCCTGTGCCGCCGTTCTAATCAAATCTTGCAAATTTGTTACCCACTTCCCGGTTTCCGATTGAGCTGAAATTTTGCACCGGAAGATAGCTAATGGAACTCTGTGATAAAACGACGCAACTCCATCGAGTTTGGGCTCATTTAATTCGTCTTGACAATAACTCTGGTTTTAGGGTCCGTTGGTCGAATATTATTTAAAAAAGCTTGTCCCTTCGCGCGCCTTATACATACCGTTTGTGTTTAAGGGGAACCGCGGCCATTGTGCGCGAAATGCCACTGTGACGTATAAGACACAAGGTTTAATATTAACTGTCATTTAGTTACTGTTCCATATAAATTTTAACTCTAGCAGGTCTTTCTTTTCTGGTCGTGCGCGCGACCAGTTAAAAAAATGCTTCTTATTCTTGTTACAGGTGATTCTTCTAAAAGAGTACTGTAGAACAAATATAAAATCCATTTTTTTAAACAAGTTTTTGTTTAATAGGTAGCTAGTTGACCAACTAATAATAATCAGACCCTCGAATATAAGTCCTTATCAAGACGAATCAATCGAGCCCAAATCGTCAATTGAACTTTGAGCATAGGTATATGGGGTAGGAGGGTTTGATGATGGAGTAGGAGGTTAGGCACTAAAACTCCATGACGAAGCAACGAATCCTAGCCATGTTTGGGGTTGTCGGAATTGTAGTGAGATGCAGTTTGATCATATAAGGTTTTCAGGGTCTGATGATGGAGTAGGATGAAATGGCTCACTCGATTTCACTGGTGCGCTGAATCTGGAAGTAGTTGATCACATCGCATACCTTGGTTCAACCATAACCAACAACGGCTCATGTGAACTCGATATTCGAAGACGAATTGGAATGGGCAAAAATGCCATGACACAACTTCATGGTGTATGGGCAGATAGGAACATCTCGCGTAGAACCAAACGCAGACTGGTGACATCCTTGGTGTTTTCCATATTCCTGTACGGCTCCGAGACATGGACGCTGAGGAAAGCCGACCGCGCACGCATAGATGCGTTTGAAATGTGGTGCTGGAGGAAGATGCTTCAGATTCCATGGACAGCGCACCGGACCAACGCATCCATTCTAAGCTTACTCAAAATCACTCAACGACTTTCGACAACCTGTCTACGCCGTATATTTGAGTACTTCGGCCACATTGCAAGAAAGAGAGGCGACAACCTTGAGAAGTTGTTAATTACTGGCAAGGTGGATGGAAAGAGGCCGAGGGGTCGAAGCCCGATGCGTTGGTCTGATCAAATACGCGCAGCATTGGAAACCAGTGTGTGTGATGCTATCCACACAGCAGAAGACCGATCCAGATGGCGAGCAAAGAAAAGATGTCCGTGAAAAGATAACCCACAAAGGTCACGTCCCTCAGCAATGAGGTATACGATGCAAGGAGGATGGAGTAGGAGGGTAGGCACTAAAACTCCATGACGAAGCAACGAATCCTAGCCATGTTTGGGGTTGTCGGAATTGTCGTGAGATGCAGTTTGATCATATAAGGTTTTCAGGGTCTGATGATGGAGTAGGAGGGTAGGCACTAGAACTCCAGTGCCAGGCTTTTTAAAGCGTATTTTTTATCAGGTGCTTTCTACTTTCAGCCACATCATCACTTACCATGGTGGAATTGTGGTTAAAACAGGTCTATACACAGTAAAAAAGGTAGGTACCTACTTACCTACGTATAATGATATAGAGAATTGGTACCTTGTTTATTATACGGGGAGTTCTTTTTTTTTTTTTTTTTTTTTACTATTTATAGGCTTGTGTTTGACCGCAATCTCACCATGGTAAGTGATGATGCGGCCGAAGGTGGTAAGCACACAAAGCCTAGAAGGAACTGGCTCTCAAGTGAAGCTATCGGAACACACCGAAAGGTGCTTGGCGACAGATTTTCAACTTGAGGGTGGTAGCCAGCCAGGCGGGTACTACAAAGTACCCTACCACCGTGCTATGGTTTCCTCACGATGTTTTCCTTCACCGAAAGCTTAAGCCCATTGTAGGATTCGAATCGAAAGTTCAATGCATGACAATTGTTTTTTTTACATGCTTTTATTTAACTTGCAATGTAGGTATGTATGTAAGTATGTTCGGGTGGAACCATGCAAGTCGAATTTCATCCACTTTCAGTAGTTGGGTTGACTTAATATTTGGTACCTATACATTAGTATATTGGATGACAATGCAAGTACAGACACCAAAAAAGGTTGCATTAAAAATTTAAATTACTAGAATATTTCTTCCATTGAATCGATAATCAAATTTAAATACGTTCACTTCCTATGTGTGATATAATTGTCTTAATACAATAAAAATATGACTGGAAATTATTTGTCAAATTATTTAGGTACCTAAGTATTTTTATCAAGAAATACACACATCTTAAAAGTTACCTAACTATTTATATAGTTATAAAAATCGCTCAAATACTTACTAGGTAAGTACAAAAATCTTGCGAGCCTTACAAAGCTGCATGAAAATACTAAATTGAACATAGTTTTTGTATGGTTTGTTTACTCATTTCAGGCGTGAGCGAGCATGAACGTTCCCTAATATGTTCTGAAAGTATTGTCACGTATTGTTTCGCTCTGCCCATGCCGTTACGGAATACCTACCTGCAGTTTTTTTTTTACCAGGGCTTTATTTTTATTAGGTTAACTCACTAACTCCTTGCGGAAACCTTCATCATTCCTCATCAACGTAGAACAGCTCATTTCTTCAATTTAAACACTGATGAGCACACGAATATAAAGTTGGATTCACGCATGCATTATAGAACACAAGCACCTACGCTAACCCAACTTCGAGTAAATTTCCAATTTGGTGGGAAAAGACCAGGGAATTTTCCCATTGGCCGGAAAAATACTCAAATGGTCACAATTTGAATAACATTTAACAAGATTTCTATTAGGGTCATACACATATCATGTCATATCATATACACATATGTCACATATCATACAATAAAAAAACATTTTTTTTGTGATGAAGGAGTGCATTGTTTTTAAAAAAGTGACGTGTAAGGGTTGTGGTGGACAGGCGGCGGTCCCACACAATTCCCACGCCGTGGTAGTACATACTCGTCCGACTCGAAGTCGGGAAGTGTGATACTCCAAGGTCCGCGTGGGTCGGCGCGTAGGTAATGTAGGTACATACAACAGCGAGTATGATTAAAATAACAATCAAAAGCATCTAAAAATTTTTTTTTAGGTACAAAAAGCCACTTGATTATTTTCCCGCCGTTCGGGAATTTTCCCGTATTTTTCCATATTTTCCCGTATTTTCCCGTATTTTTCTTTTCTTTCTCTGCCCATCCCTACAAGCAACGCTTTGCTTAATCGCTCCTTATGCGAATACTTAGCAAAAGAAAGGAATGGAACTCACTTACGGAGTCTGTCAGTCAGAGACTATCTTTCCTTATACTTGATGATGTCTTCAAGGCTTTAAGTGAAAAGGTATTTTCTGGGTAAGCGTGCTACAGCCTCGGCCTCGTCATAACTTTTTCTGTACGCCTACCATGAGTTTCCTACGCTAACGTAATCCACACTCGCTAGCGACTACCGGTGAAACATTTTGTATGAAATGCTTCTAAAAGTGTCCGATAGAGGCGGTGCTCGTCATACAAAATATTCACCATTATAAGCTAGCTAGTGCAAGCGTAGAAGACTCAAGGTAGAAGCACGTAGAAGTACTGGAAACAGTTGACGGTTATTTTAAATAGTTATTTATGCAACTGTTGTATAATAAGGGGTATGACACGAATGTGGGTTTATGTGGAATAATAGTATCACATGAGGGTTTTAATACCTAATTATGTAGGTACAGTTCCATACAAGACTTTATCTACACCCATGATCATTTTTGTAAACAACATAGTAATACAATTCTACAATTCTAATATCGAGCCAAAATGGCGGGATACGACATGAATTCGAATAACCTCTTAAGTTTTTTTTTTATTACGCGCGCTGTGGTTTTGAAACGCGCCTGCATGAAAATGTTCATTTTTTGAAATCCATAAGGATACCACGGAGAACTGTTTGATGAATGGACCGAAAAACCAAAAAAAAAGAGTTGCATAATGAAATTCAGTACATTATAACACTGTTTTGGATTATACAGGGTGTTGTTTTGGTCGGCGACAAGCGACCCAGGAGCGGTAGTACAAAATATATATTCCCCAAAAATGGACTTAATTCCAATAAATACTGTAAATATGTTGAGAAATACCTTATTCAATTTGAAATAAAATTAACGCAAAGTATGGTTACTTGGCACGTGCGCAGACTAGAGTTAGGCACAAGCCGCCATCGCCCCACCCCTTTACTCCCTCGTACTCCCGTTGAGTATTATGTCTACACTTTAGCTTATTACATGATTTTCAAAAAAATTATTTTATTTTTTTTATAATAAAAAAAAAAGTATTTTTTTTATATTTTTTTTAGCATCAGTATCATTTGTATTATCGACCCTGAGTCGCTCGTCGCTGACCAAAACAACGACCTGTATAATGGTCACTGTGACAACCAGTGTTTTAATGTTGGCTATAAGCTAACTGTTTCAGGAACGTTTAAAGGAAAGGTTGTAGAGGATTTATGGGTGTAGATAAAAGTAGTTTTCATTACACGCCTGTTCATTATTGATTCTTCAACAATGAAGGTGTTAGATGGTTAATATCGACAACGATATAACACGCTAATGAAACTCGTGGTGGAAAAATCCCTTACTATAATACTTCATCCCTTATTAAATTAATATTTCTTACTCTCTCTCACGTGATATTTTATGGTAAAATTAGAAAGAATCTGAACAGATTCAAAAAAATATAAAGGTAACCAATATTTACGTAAGCATAAGAGAGCACATGAGACGCTCGTGGTGTAGCATGATTAGCCGTTCTTAATCGATCGGCAAAGTTAAGCTACGCCTGTCGTGGTCGGTACCTGGATGGGTGACCGCCTAGTGGTATTTCAAATCGAGCGTTTCCGTGCTTCGGAAGGCACGTAAAGCCGTTGGTCCCGGTTATCACTTAATTGTGATAGTCGTTAAGCTAGTTGGATGCCTCCTAGGCGGCTTGAAAAATTCCAACAGTAGGTTGACCACTAGCCTACCTCCACCGATCCGCAGTGGGCACGCGTGGTGGAGTATTGCCCATTCCCTTTCTCCTTCATTTGTGAAAGGAGGCCTGTGCTCAGCAGTGGGACATTATAGGCTTGATGATGATGATGATGAAGAGAGCAGTAAGAGTTTTGTTTACTTTAAAAAATTACTAAAATTCTGGTTACGTAATACTTGAATGGCCCATGCACGGGAATTATACGTCGATACTGGCAGAAATAACAAGATTGCCATAAGGAAAAAAACGTCAACGTCAGCGCAGCGTCACTAACGTCAGTCAGCTGACAGAACAAACATGACAGCTGCCGGCCAGCTGTTTACATAAATTTGTAGTTTGTGTTCAGTAATTTATGTTTATCGAAGTCAAATATTTGAAAAATGCCTGAAGACTCCAAGAAAAACCAGTAAGTCAATTAGATCTTATTCTAAACTTTCATTATATAGAACACTTGATTGATATTAGTCAAAGTAACAACAATCAAGTACCTAGCTAACCTCTTGTTAATAAATTCCAGGCAAAAAGGGAAGAATGATCCAAAAGAACAAAGGAAGCCACGGCGATCCGGACACCAGCACAAAGAAGCACATGCAGAGAAAAAGTTTGATAGGAAAACGGAAGACCAAAAGAGTACTCCTAAAGGTATCATCTAAAAATAGGTATTCAACCAAAATGTTGTGTTGGAGCTATTGCATATTTCCAATATTTTATATCTACTAGCTGCCTAACCATAGGTTTAATCACGTTCATAGTATTAAATGTTTTACCGGCATAATCCATGTTTGTACCCAAAGTATGATAGAACTATTTGCAAAGTTTCATCAAAATCTATCTTGCCTCTGTTTTTTTTTAATTGACAAGGAGATGACGGCCCAAAATTTTACAATATCACCCTTACGCGGACAAATCGGTGAGCATGCTCTCAACCGGGATTATGATTAGTTAAGTAGGCCCGAGAGCGCCCCAGTTGGGGCATGACCCTCAGCTCAGGGCCGTTACCAGGGGGAAGGTATGCCTACATTTTTTTTAAATATTTGTTACTCATAAGTAACAAATATTATATTCTTTTCTTATTTGAAGCATGTTACAATAGGTAATCATTATCACTATAAATACATTAATTTGTAGATTCGAGAAATTGTCTCACCGATTACATTAAGACCTAAATGGCTTTTGTGAACATTATTTATTTCTTTATAGAGGAGCATCTTGGTAGGTAACTGATGTGTCTATATCACACAGTGTTGAAAGTCTATGACGTTTATACGTTATGAAGTTTAAGACCAGCCATGTATACACCATGAAAAAGACAAAGACTGCAAGGAAAAGTTATAGATAAATAAGTTTTTGTTCATTTTTAATACAAGCTTTTTATGGTGACTGTACTTGCCAGTCATCAATATACTAATGTAAATAGACGTAGTTTCTACGTCTGTGGGAAGTGTGTCAAATTTAACTTGCAAAATTCCATTACAGACAATGGGACAGGTGACGGTATATAAATAAAAAAAGCATGTAAAAATTAAAAAACAAGACTAACATTAAAAAAAAAATATAACCAGTGTCAAAATATTCATATACAAAAAATATTTATTCAATTAAGGCCCTGATAAAGCACTTATGAAAGTTAAGAAAATAAGTACACTGGTTCCAAATACAACTTCAACTGAGAAGTCACTTGGGATGATGCATAAGGATTCTACTGATACCCTGGTAGACTAAAAGAAACTCACATACATACATGAACCCTGCAAATATTATACTCATTGAATTATGTGTAATAATTCAATGATTATACTCCTTTTTTTGTGTAAAAATTGATATCATTCCTACCCCCAAACCAGATGAATATATTCCTATAAGTAAAACATCACTTTGATTTTCAGAAATTGTATACATTTATTTTTGTTATCATTATAGAATAAACATTTTTATATTATACTTATAAGTATCTATTGAAGCGTCATCTTTTGGGAAATAGTGAGACTACTTGTTTAATTCTATTAAAAACAACTATTGTCTTTGGTGCCAGCAGGTGGCACTGAAATAAATTAGTATATTTTTGCTGGAAGTGTGGCAAGCTTATTCTCTTAAAATTGTAATGAATCAAAGTCAAAGCCATTTATTAAATTTAGGCCCTAGTAGGGCACTTATGAAGATCAAACCTACTGAAGGCCACCAGTTTAGAAGGCGGCCTTCAAGTGAGAAGAACAGGCAGGGAACTTAGCAAGGTTAAATTTTTTAATGAATATTGAATGAACTGAGTGATATATTTTTTACAAATCTTCAATGTCTTCATGAAAGTAAACTGATTGATTCTTAAAAGCCATGTTTCGAGCCTTATTTCTAAGTTCTAATTTACTCTAATGAAGACACTAATAGCAGGACTATCTAGGAGTAGTATATTGTATATAATTTCATTTCACAGTAATAGTACCTCAAAAGCCTCCAGTGTATGAAACTCCTGGACCAGAATTCTATCAGAGCTTAAAGCGTGAAACAGATGAGATCCTTAAAATAACAGAAGAAGAAAATGCTAAGTATAAGAAAAAAGAAATCCAAAGTAATTGGTCTAAATATGAAATGCCAATTGAAACTTATGATGATATGGAAGAGCAGGAAAACTTGGGAGCTGATTATGAGGTAAGCATAAAATAAGGGGTTACCAATTTGATTTCTAGCTAAGCATCATTGGACATTGGTTATACTTTCTATATCTAGCATGCAGTATTTAGTACTTTGGGCACCATAAAACAATATAGTAGTTTGCTTTTTAATTTCTCTTCCTTAAAAATAGGCTGTGATTCATAGACAATCTTTGCTGAAAACACCTCTTTTTTATGAAATTTCGTTCTCATTACAAGCCAGTAATAGTGGGAGATCCCAGTGCCGCCAGACCCTCCTTATTTTCTGATGGACAAAATGTACAGAATTGAGTAGTATTAGTACGTACTTCAAACGTATGAATACCTGGCAACTTGTCCCGTCGGCCAATTTACAGGTACCACGTATGAAAGGTATGTGTTTAGGGGATGTTTGGCTGCTACGATTGGTGCGGCTGTTTGCAAAAAGTATTGAAATAGTTTCCTTAATATATATAAAAATCTGCTCGCAGAATTTAAGAAAAGTACGTAATGTACAGATTATACCTTTCCTGCCTGGTACCTGTAAATTGGCCGACGGCCAATAAGTTAGCAAGTATTCATACGTTTGTAGTACGTACTACCACTACTCGATTCTATACATTTTGTCAGTCAGAAAATAAGCAATGTCTGGCGGCCCTGGGATCTCGGTCTATAAGTTTTTAGTTAGTGACATCGAAAGGCGTGACGAGTTTCGTGGGTTCGAATGATAAGCCTTTTTGGTGAACGAAAACATTAAACGGTGGGGTAGGGTACTATGTAGTACATGCCCAGCTGGTTACAATCCTAAAGCCGAATAATGGTCGCCAAGCTCCTACCGGTGAGTTCCGGAAGTTGCGGTGGCGAGCCTTCTAAGCTTTGTAAAGGTCGGTAACTCATTGGCAATACCTTGGTCCAGCGCCCATAGGAGTCAGGAGCCACTTACCAATAGATTGATCGCCTGGCTGCTTAACATCCTTGACATAAAAAAGAAAAACAGTTTCCCTACATCCTAGTTATTTAGTATACTTACCTATAGGTACTAGGTTATTCTCTTCTTACTTGACTTGTTTCTCTTTTCAGAAACTCATACAAGCACCACTATCAGTTGGAGGGCACTTTCAATTCAAACATGAGAAGTCATGGGATATCACCACTGCATCCTCACTATATGACAAATACTTCGACATCAATATGGACAATCTGTCACTAGCTCTCTCAACTATACCATTCTATGAAAGAAATATTATAGATCAATCAGTATTCACCCAAACAGATATACAAACAATGAATAATAGATCAACAAGGTTCAAACAGAAATATTACAATGATAAATCTTATACTACACCGGAGCTGGATGCTCAAGACAAAATATTGAATAACCTGAAAGAAAATTTGAGCAAACCTGAAGATAGCCAAGAAGTTACCTCGGATAATGATGATGATGTTCCCGTAGATGATAACAAAAGTCAAAGTAAAGACATTGACTTAAATTCTGATGCTGATAAAGTTGATGAAAAGGCAATTGAGATTGGTGAAACAAGTTCTGTAACAGAATCTCAAGTAACCAAATTAGAATTTAAGAGTATTCCTAAGACTGAAGCTCCTAGTCCTGTAAAAATAAGCAAAGAAGTTATAGATACAGATAATTTAAAGATAAGTAGTAAATCTATTGATAACAAATTATTTGATTTGGACGATATAATTTTAGAAAAAGAAATAAATCCAATCAACGAAGTTAAGAAGATCCAGTCTGTTGCTGTAAGCGAAGCTGCCCCGAAAGGTAATGAAATATTATTTATCGTATGTTCAGCAGCATAAGTAGCTGAAGAGGTCAAAATTTACAATCCACCTGTACATTAAAACTATTCATGATCTAGAAATTTATGTAGGAGGCAAGCATTTGCCACAGAGCATTGAAAAAAAAAGGTCCCCTCCTAGAGACGCCCTGCTTAACATAATCAATAATATTCAAACCATATCAGTGGGGGGCCGCCCATAAACTACGTTTTACCAACGACATAATTATGTATTGTCTCATCATAGTTCTGTGGTATAGAGTCGATTATTAGACTGACGGCAGCTCGCACTCGGTTATGCGATTTTCACAATTCACGAGTATTGAAATTGTTTTCGTCTCTAGATATGCGTGCGGGACTCCTTGCTCTGTGATTTTTGTAGACACACATTTACATAACAACTGATAGTTTTATCTTTCAATAGTATGAATAGCTGAAGTGTTCAGACGTGTTTGTAAGAATCCCTTCGGCTACGTAGCTACGCTAATATTAGCTGTAAATGCTATTTTGTGTGTATTTTCTTAACCTTGCCATGGTTAAATGGTTTTGATCCTTTCTAGACATATTCTTACCACCATATCACTTATCTATGTTGAGATTTTTGTCAAACATAAATGAATAAATCTTCAAAACATTTTCCTCGTTGTTCCCAATCCGATCCAAAATTAGGACACGCCCACATTACGAGGAATAAAAGGTCTTTCTCGAATTTCACAGATTTTTTCAATGTTTTTCTTCACCGTAAAGCCATAGTTAATCCGAAGAAAGTTCGCATTATGGACCAAAACCTATTATACCTATAATATTAAAATATTTAAGGCCAACATTAAGTACCTAGTTCATTTTTGAGTGAAACTAAATTGTTGGTATAAAAATGAAACCAATGTTTAAAAGTGTAATCACGTATTTATTCAGAATTTATTCAGAACAATAAATTACAGTTATATCTCAATTACAGTTGTAAGCAGTCCAGTTGAAGAACCGAAGAAGGATCCAGTCATCGAGTCCCCTGAAGACCTTGAGAAATGGCTTGACGATTTTCTTGATGGATAGTTGCTGAAGTTTCTCAGAAACATTGATAATGGCTTGTTCAGATGATTTTGGAAGTTTGAACTTAAATTATAACTACTTAATGTTAAATTAACAATTATTATTTCATTCTGTAACCTAGGTATTAATTAATCAGATTGTATTATACGGAATGACAGTAACTTGCTAATAATCACTAAAATTTAGCTTGAATAGCTTAGAATTACCAGCAAGTAGGTATAAATAAACAATGTGATATACAAGTACCTATATCATTATAAAAGTGGTTACAGGAAATAGATATCATATACCTATGATATACGTATGTGTTGTATTATTACAAAATTAATTAAAAATAATAATTTTATTGGTACACAAAAGATGGTTCAGAAATATAGTTACTTACTCTATACCAATATTAATGACATTTTAACGCAAGACAAAACAGAATAATAATTTGTGAGAATTTTGCAAAATTCGTACTTCAGTCTAGCAAATGGTCGCAAAATAATACCAAGATCAAAACAAATTCACTGTCAAAAAATGCTAAGGCTCAATTTACATTGAATTTTACAACGAAATTGTACAACTGATTATGTTTCCTAACCAAAAGCAAGCCATGACACTGATATGGCGGTAGTCTCTTCTGTGATTCCAAAACTGCCCAATAGAGGCGCTGCGCGTATTTTCCTACAATACTTTTCAGGCGTAATTGCTAGGGAGTATCGAATACGTTGCCGTATCAAAAGGCGTAGATGGAAATAGCTTAAATGGCTTTTAACAGCTTAGTAATATAGGATCCCGTATTTCGTTTTTTTTAGGTTTCCGTCTATAGTATTAAAGAGCGCGCCATTCCATGCTAGCTAGTCGGTCACTCGTGAACCGAATACCTACCAAACAAAAATCACGAGGTTATAGGGACGAAGTGCGTAGGAAACTTATGCCCATTTTCAATGCCTAGCAAGAGACTCCTAACATAACTCAAAAAGTCAGAATTATCACAATTTGACATTTATTAGGATTTATTCCTACACAAAGTCAAAGCGATTTATTCAACTTAGGCCCCAGAAGGGCACTTATGAAGGTAACATTTACTGAAGTTACCACCGGAACTCTGCCTTCAACTGAGAAGAATCCGGCAAGACCACCAACATATCTTCAGCTGCTAACTTAGCAATCGAATTGTTCATATGTTGAACTTACTGCCAGTTTCAAAGCTTCGGGCGACAATGACAGGAATAGTTTCAACAAGAGATTAACTTTGATTTAGCTTCCAGAAAAGCCTTAAAAAAAGAAACGAGATAGATAAGACTTACGGCTATATGGTTAATCTAAGCTAAGGAAATACTGTAAATACCTAAGTCATGTAACTTTAAATGATAGGTATATTACAATGTATACGTGTCTATCAACTTGAGGCACAGAAGTAAAAGAAGTTCAGATAGAACACGGCCCGCGATAAAAGCGTAGCCAGAAAACTGCTCCTATCACCTGCTATATATAATACATCAGTCACTCGCATATATGCATAAAAACTGCTCAGCCCCAACATTTTATTGCACATTTATGCATAGACAAGTGGCTTCAGTTTGCTAATAGCAGCGAACAGTCTGAACTTTTTTTACGTCTGTGTTAAGAGGCATTATTTTATTTCAAAAGCTATCCTAGGGTCACTTCACGCCACAGGCAGCAAAACTCCCAAGCAGCTCCAGGTTTGATAACAATCTTCTAAAAAACAAATCCTCTGCATCTCCTTTTTGATCTCGAGAAAACGAAGAGTAGTGCAGGCTCCTGGCGCGGTCAGTCAAGCATTGAGTTCACACGATGATGTAGATCTCTTTGCAGTCTTCAGTTCGGTATTCCAGGTTTTAGCAACAAATAAAACAATTTAAGTACTAAATGCATTACCATATTTATTCCATATCCTATCAGATACTGTTGACAGTATTGATTCTTACATAATTTGAAGCGGCACATTATACTTCCATTGGTCAAAACGAAGTGAATTGAATTTTAAAGCAAACACTAGCAAATTTAATTCTTATTACAAGTAGGTAGTTTTTTTACAGTTACACTGGAATGTGCGTACATTTACGGTCAGACAACTTTCTGCACTTTAAATTCTACTTGCTCAAATTAACTTGCTTGTTAGAACACTTCACTTTTTGCCTTGAATTGTTAGATACTTGAATGTATCCTATTGGTTTCTTTCACTTCGCTTTTAGCTGAGCCTCATAAAGTAGGCTCAGTCAATAGGTCAAAAATAATTTACTTGAGCCCCTGTAAATAATAATCAAAACATAACAGTAATATAGAAAGCGAAAACTGCTCGTAAAGTGATATTTATTGCACAGTTTTTAGTATCTTAATGCATCTTATTACGAACTAGTTATTTTTACTTTACATTACCGCACAGTTTTATGATAGGTATAATCCCGATTATATTATGTTTGTACCTCAATGCAATTGATATGTTTGTAGACGAAACATTTTTAATTTGAACAGGTAAAACAGAAAAACTTGCGCGCCATATTTGTTGACATTCTCATTGCTTTTTATCAAAAAATTACTTTAAAAATACCTGTCTGTTTTTTGCAAGTGTGTTGAAAAACGTCGTACGACATGTGTGTGCATTGATCATTACACTCTCTGAATACCGCCTCGCGTGTAATTACCAACTTTACACACATGTATCATAATGTACTATTAATTAATCAAGACACTTATGCAATGAAAACATGTCTAATAACGATAATTATTATAATTATTTTGGTAGTTTTGACCGCCACCACCGCCTCTTCCGTCGTATTCATAGTCGTAGTTGTTCTGCGGGCGCCTGCCGTATTGTGCGGGCGGCGGCTGCGGCTGCGGCTGCGACTGCGGCGTGGGATCCGATTGCTTCAGGGTCTTCGCCCGCGCCGCCAGCTGCGACACCAACTGCGCCGGAGTCAGATGCGCGATTGATATCGGACCTCCATCACCTACACTGCCACTTGGATTGAAAATAGACTTGGAATTAATTAAATCCTGCTCCACCACTTGAGTATGAACCGCCGTACAGAAGTGCTCTGCGTCTATCGATGTGCTGGATTCACAGGTTTGAGTTGCTTCTCGTATTTCACAGACGTCGCAGAACGGCTTCGTAGTTTGAACTGCCGCATCCTTCATGTCCTTCTGCACTTTCTTCTTAGGTCTCGTTATCACCTTGTCGAGACCTATGGTGGCGATGATGCTGTCGACGAGCTGCTTGTTCTGCTGTGTGGTGTTCGTCCCTCCGGATCTTGTGAAGTGGAACTCCACCATGGCCTGCCTCTTGAGCGGTGAACAATATTTGGGCGCTATACACTTCGGCTCGGGACCGATCATATTGTTGTTGATCAATAAACGATTCGGTAGAATCAATTTCGCCAACTTTGACATAGCCGTACTGCAACGACTCAGCACTGTGAACATAAAATAGCAGCATCTTTTAAAAGTCACTAGTATCCATTGAAAAATTATATCGGTACATTTACTCATATAGGAGTTTTTTAATTAATAAATTAATTATAAATAATATAACACTGTTCACAAACACAATGCACTCAGATAATAATGTCAAAAGTTCCATTATAATGTCATAAACAAATATTAAATAAACCAAAGATCTGAATTCAATATTTAGCCGATTTTTGCAGTGGTCATATTAACAAAAGCTATTTACAAAGTGGTACACTTAGATATAATAATAATACTAGGTACATACTTGTTCACAAGTGTAATATACCACTTTTATGGCATAATAAGTAATGTTGAATAAAATAAGATTAATAAAGTACCTACCCAGAACCCTTGCTTTATTATCCATTTGATAGGGTCCACCTGTAATAATATAGAAATTGGTATTTCATTGAAACTAAACATAAATTATGAAACCTTGCTCTCAAAATAGATTCTTTACTCTTTTACTGAGATGTGCCATTCCATGTATATGGATGGAAGAACAAAACAGTTACATTTACTCAGATAAAATGCATTTATGAATACATGAGTAGCTTAATTTAATACCTTTTTTGGATTTATTGGGTGCAAGTTTCAGATAATCTTCTTTGGAAATCTTCCCTTCAGCAACCAACTGAAACATAAAGAACATGGGTTACTACAGCATAAAAAAAACATCTTTTGAAATAGATCAAATTAGTATAATTACTTGAGCCAATGCATCATATGGAGTTTTCTTCTCAGCTCCTTGAAGTGCTGGAGTGGTAGGTTGAGGTAATGTTGGTGTTAATTGTGGAGCAGGCACCATAGACATGGGCGGTACAGGTATTGAACTTAGAGTAGGTGCCGGCGCCGGGACTGGCTGGGGTGCAGGCACTGCTGGCATAATCTGCACAGGCTGGTAGCTGTATGGAACTCCAAATCCAGAATAATTTGGATCTTGTGGATATGCATAACCTGGAACATTTACAGGATATTCACCAGGTGGTCCTGGATTAGAATACTGTTGAGCTAATGGGTAGGATGAGTTCTGTGGACCCAAAAAGTCTGGTTGTGGCTCTGAACTCTTAGGGTATAAGAAATTATCCCTATGGCTTGTATCTCGTGGGGATCTTGAACGTGATCTTCGGGACTCTCGCGGCTGGTAGTGAAGTCTGAACGGCAATGGAGACTGAGAGCGTCGCGCCATACGTCGTGGACTGCGGCGGCCAGGGCTGTACCGACGAGAACCGCGCCAGCTTGGACTAGGCTCCCGCCTAAATGTTCTCCTCTGAGGGCTGAATTTGCGATGAGGACTGCGGCGTGGGCTACGGCGTGGGCTGCGACGCTGCATACGCTGCTGGCTGCGCTGCGGACTACGGCGTGGACTGCGATGAGGACTGCGATGAGGACTTCGACGTGGACTCCGACGCGGACTGCGACGTGGACTGCGACGTGCGGGACTGCGAGCCAGGTCCCACTGTGGACTGCTATGTGTCTTCTTACGTAATTCCCAATGGATTTCTTTTGAATGTGAATCCTGAGCTAGAGCCTCTTCTTCAGTAATTGGAGGATTCTTCTTTTCATTCTTCTCTTCAAAAAAGCCATCGAGTTCAGTTCCAGGTGGACGTAGATCATCACTGGACTCCAAATGCTTGGCTAGGTACTCCTTCACTTTTTCTTCTTTGTCACGTTTGATGGCTTCGTTGGTCTTGCTGGGGTCACGGCGACTGCCTGGTTTGATGAAGTCGTCTAGACGGCTGTTGCTAGTCGATGACTCTTGCCGCGGCGACAGCTTCCTGCGCCACCTATATTTGTCATCGGTTTCCACATGTTCGTTGTCCCCTCTATCCCTTTTCCTGGACCTATCGTCTTCTTTACCATCAATGAGCTCACGTAGGTCCTTCACGCTGTCGATAGCCTCGGCGTTGATCCGTGAGCCGCGCCGCTTCACGCCTTCGTCGTCGTCCCAACTATCGATCACACTGAGACCTTCCATAAACTCGTCCTTGTTAAAATCATCAAAGAAATCACTAGGTATATCCTCTCCATCGCCCGTATCTGATAATTTGTCCTTCTGGACATCCATTTGTGGTGAAAATCAAAAAGAATACAGAGCAAGTGGAAAATGCTCAATACGAAAAACTTACGACGCGATAAACATGTGAAGCCAGTTGTGAAAAATATATTTTGATGTTCAAAATAAATCAATATTGTTGTCGTAGTTATTTTCACTGTACAGATTTGATTTTAGAATCTCTTTCGGCCGTTTCGGTTTGGTCTAGTCCAGTAGTCCACCCACAAAACAATTTCTTCACAAAATATCTTAGCAAAATATTAAACATTTGACCCAGTGTTTCCAATAACGATTTTCTTTTACTGTAGAAGTTCTATGATTATCCCTAAAATAAACTGAATCTTACAAAGACTATTCGCAGCAGGTATAAATTCATTTACAGGCAGCATTAAATCAGACTACATATAATTAAAACTGCTAAATGTGTTTATATTTTACCCTAAAAATCTATTCTTGTTTAAAATTACGATAAACTCTTGCCCAAAATATGGTGAAAACTTTAAAACTGGCAAGTGGAATCACTGATTTTACCATTGACAATCGATTTGATCTTTTTTGTTTCCAAGGTCCTATACCTCAATGTACTTTGTGGTATTAATTGTCATTTTCTTAAAATATAACAAGCGAAGTCTGATTTAACAAAATTCAAAAGGCTTGGCTACTACGGTTGCTAATCATTGAAATATTTAGCTATATTGTTCTACGATGGTAAAAAACAATAAAAACTTGAAAAATATCAATTTCCCCCTCATGCTGAGCATCCACTTTAAAGATAAAAGCATTCCACAACCCTACGCAGTGTTGCCAATGAAAATTTTTAGGCGGCCGTGTACATGAGGTAAAAAAGCCGTGTTTATATGGAAAAAGACCAAAGGTGGGCCGTGTCACTTCTTAAAAAGAGGAAAAACGTTTAATTAATGTCAATTAAATGTTTTTAACATTAAAACCCTTAAAACAGCTCCATTTGAATAATGTTTGCATATCGCTATTCGTTTAAAAAAAATTACAAAAATTTATACTTTTTTTACTTATTATTCCCGGCCCTATACGACGGTCAAATTTCGTGCATCGGAGTAACCCTTAGGTACCCGTATCATACCAACCCATAAATTAATTAATTACCGTAGAATTTGCAAAAAGCCGTAGAATCTGCTACGGCCACAAGGATGCAGCCGTAGGCCGTGGATTTTGTGATTTTTTGGTCTGAAAGCCGTAGAACACGGTAATTGCCGTAGCATTGGCAACACTGACCCTACGAGATGGGCAGAGCGTGTGGAGTTTGTTTAAAATGAATATCCCGCTTAAGCACATATTACACCATCCTATTTTTAGGCTCCTAACTAGGAAATTGGAAGGTGTAATAGCAGTTAGAACAGTTAGTGTCGCATGTCGTAGTGAGATAGGAAGGTCCCGACCGACCACTCTACTTTCCTAAATAGGAAAGTGTAATCGCATCGCTCCGATTTAGGACGTTTAGGGATGTAACATCGTTCTTAAAAACATCGATGTTTCGAAATAATATATACCTAATAATAACAAAAATAAGTCCTTTTATGAGGGAATTGGTTGCCAAACTTAAGGACGTATTTACAAAATATTGAGAAATTAGCTGTTTTCCGATCCATTTACCGATGAATCCATTGAAATTTGCCAAATTTTGCGGGTACCTAATGCTTCAATATACCTTTGCCTGTAGCTGGTATAAACAGTTTTTTCAATTATCATACTTTTCATACAATAAAATTGGTTTTCCGTACCCTCCTCCCGTGAAAACTACGAAAACAGGCCGAGTTACGATCCAAATATCTCAATAATTTGGAGATTTTAATGAGTAAAAAAAATACTCTAATAAAATAGAAATAATCAAGATTAACTCCTAAAAAGGAAATCAGCATAAATATCGACCAAACCTCAAAAATAATTAAAACATTTTTGTAAATTTTTCACCATTTATCCAAAATTTTGCTAATTCACGTCAAACTTGACGTCTATGAAATAAGGGTTTGTTTCCTTTGCTCCGTCTGAGTTTTGATGTATAAAGTAACGAACATTTCAAATGAACTCTCAGTCAGCGCCTGTGCGCCGTCGTGAGACTACCTCTATGTCGCTAGCCAGCAGCCGTTCACAAAAAATAGATCGCTGTGCAGACACAAACAATTTTATCGTCGATACTTGATATTTGTGTGCAATAATGAAATTTTATTTTATATTACGTCAGTTTTGTATACAGAATTACCCGAGTAAGGCCGATATATCGTGTTTGGGCTCCTTTTTTTAGTAGTGATGAGAGCTTAAAATAAGATAGACTGAACTGACCTGATGATGGTTCTTGGAGACTGGTACTGGAACTCCTTGATGGGTTGGGATAGAAATGTCGTGTTTGGGCTCCTTTTGTTAGTAGTGATGAGAGCTTACAACAAGACATTACTGAACCGACCTGATGATGTTTCTTGGAGACTGCTACTGGAACTCCTTGATGGATTGGGATAGATATGTCGTGTTTGGGCTCCTTTTGTTCGTAGTGATGAGAGCTTACAACAAGACAGACTGAACTGACCTGATGATGGTTCTTGGAGACTGCTACTGGAACTGCTTGATGGATTGGGATAGATGTCGTGTTTGGGCTCCTTTTGTTCGTAGTGATGATAATTTCCAATAAGACAGACTGAACTGACCTGATGATGGTTCTTGGAGACTGGTACTGGAACTCCTTGATGGATTGGGATAGATATGTCGTGTTTGGGCTCCTTTTGTTAGTAGTGATGAGTGCTTACAACAAGACAGACTGAACTGACCTGATGATGGTTCTTGGAGACTGCAACTGGATTTCCGTGATATATTGGGATTGGGATAGATAGTATGTCATGAATTCATACTTTTTTTATTCCACTAAAGTGTCAAACAAGCATATGGCCCTGATGGTAAGCGGTTTCCGTAGCCCATGGACGCTTGCAACTCCAGTCCAGGGGAATCACTCGTGCGTTGCCGACCCTGCCGAAATCTCTTCACACCCTTATCATACTATACTGTACTATGCTATACTATACTCTACTATAAAATGTTTTCAATCAATCTCACACCCACATTTATAATCACAAATATATTCCACTAAGGAGTTCCAGTGCCTGCCTACCCTCCTACTCCATCATCAGACCCTGAACACCATATATGATTAAAGTTCGTCTCATGACAATTCCAACAACCCTAATCACGGCTAACATACGTTATTATGTCATGGAGTTCCAGTGCCTACATTTCGGATCTATTATCAGATCAGCTCGATGGTACCAAATTATTGTATTGTCATCCGAAATACATACACTAGCAAAGTTAGTTACATACACGTGAAATTTAATAAAAGCGAAATGATAACAAAAATAGATGAAAAAAAATATAATATAATGTTAAAATTAGTATAATGCAAATGTATTAGTGCGATTTGCTACCTATCAATTTTGTAAACGCGCCCTTAAAACTAATAATACAGCATTACACTATCCTATTTTTAGCATTCTAATTAGGATCACTCTAACTAGGAAGTAGGAAGTCACTTATCTGTTGAAGAAGAAGAAAGCAAGGTGAACCAACATGATCTTGATTTCGTCGGTCGGCAGAGCACAAACGGAATGAATGTATGATGTCGATATTTGTGACTTTTGACATCGACCTTAAAATAATAGAATACAAAGGTATTAATAAAGGTATTATTAAGCTTAAAAAGACCTTTGTATTAGAAATGTGTTTTCTTTTTAAGCTCGGAAGTTAATAAATAGAAATTAGCTAAGGTATTGAGTTGAAAACTGTTCAGATTTAGTTTAATGAACACAAAGGACCTTATTTATTTGAGATATTATGAGAGAATAAAACAATTGAAACATTGGAAGAACATCGATGTACGTATCGTTATATTTAACGATGTTTTTTGAAATCTTTGTCGTTAGGACATCGATGTTTTTAAGAATGATGTTGCATCCCTACGAGTCATCCGCGTCGCGCGTCCTATTTAGAATGTAATATAGCATAGTGTAATCACAAGCTTCCTGCTTCCTAGTTAGTGATCCTAGTTAGGATCCTTAAAATAGGATGATTCATGGTATAATTATATCAGGTATGGCATTCCGAGACACGGGGGACACAACCCTACGTCATTTCCGCCGTCGACGGTTCTCAAACTTTTAAATATGGGGAAAGTTAATCTAGTTTATATTGAATAAGGCAAGAAGATGCCTACTCTGAACTGAAAGAAATAAGAGCTGGTGTACCACAAGGTAGTGTATTGGGTCCGGTCCTGTATCTTTTATACACCTGTGATATTCCTGAACTTGAAAACAACACCATCGCTACCTTTGCTGATGATACTGCCATAATGGCTACAGGGAATAGCCACAAGGAGGCAGTTGAGAAGGTTCAAACAGCTATTGATCAAGTTTATAAATGGACAAGAAAATTGAGAATTAACTTAATGGATCCAAATCTATTCACATAGACTTTAGTAATATGAAACACAAGTATTCTCCAGTCTATATTTATATGGCAAACAAATCCCATATGAGAAAACAGCTAAATATCTCGGCATGACGATTAATGTAAAGCTACGCTGGAAAGTTCACGTCAAGAAGAAAATCAACGAATTATACCTACGGTAATAAAATAATGTATTCACTGCTTGGAAAACAGTCTAAGCTGTCAATACACAATAAACTTGTATTATATAAACAAGTCCATACTCTTTTGGTGCAGTCTCATAATGAGGCTGCACCAAACAGAGAGCAATATTTTGATCATCCAACGCTTCCAGAATAAGGTACTGAGGGAAATAGTGAATGCCCTTTGGTAAATCGGAAATGTCGACCTCCATCGGGCCTAAAAGTAGAGTTCGTACAGTGATAAAAAAATATGCAGAAGCTCACCACAATCGGCTTCATCATCATCTGAACGTTGAGGCAATCCAGCTCCTCGATCACACATAGTGAGACGACTCAAAAGAACTAAGCCGTTTGAGTTAGTGTAGTGATAGTTATAATAGTGTAACGTAGTCCAAGTGCTATATATAAAGAACATAAGAACAGTGTCCGCCTTAATAGACACAATAAGAAAAGTATTAATGGACATATTCTTAGATATAGTCAATATAGAAGTGTATGTTCAATTTAAATTACTTATTAGCCTAATATTAAGGCTAGATTATAGTATGAATAGGGAACACTAAAGAAGGTGTAACCTAGGATAAAAAAAAATCTAACTGGCTATGGAATTTTCAATTTCACTTCAAAATAAGGCCGGCCGCATACTATAAGAAATTTTCTGTCAGAAATTTTCGGACGCCCGCTTGCTCATACATTTTTGGACGTCAGACACGTCAGAATTTTCGGATAGTATGCGGGGTCTAGAACAAAATCAATGATCATGAGATGATTTAATTAATAACTGCTTAAGAGGACTCAATTCGTCATACTTTTCATACAAAACCCCTGTACTTATTATGGCGTTGTTAAACATTTTTCGTTAGATGTTTTGAACAAATTAGTATCTTGTGTACTATATCTAGCCTTGTATCTTGGCGTAATTTAAAAAAAGTGTGAAACAAATTCAGTCAAAGCCTCCGAAAAACAGCGTTTTTGTCTGAACTTTGGCCATATCTAATGTACCTATAATTTGTAAAAGTAAAGAAAACATTTAGATACCAGGCTTGCAAATGTATTGGAGATTCTAAATAACTAACTTTTTTTTCACAAACTTGTAAGATTTTTTCACAAGAAGTATACTCCTGGAACAAGTTTTATGAATGCGAAATCATCAATGACGACCTAGCGAAGCGGCCGCGAGTGATCAGCGGAATTTACCGACTGATAACCGACGGCTCTGATGCTATCTCTCTTTATTCGCAGTCAAACATTACGTTGGATGAAACAACAAGCTTTTAGACTATGCTCGCGTTGAAGTTGCGCCGGCCACAGAGGGCCGCCTTAAGATAATCCTTCTTCTTCTTCTTATTTTTAAGTTTGGCAACCAAATCCAAATAAGGACTTACTTCTGCCAGTGTCAAGTTGTATTATAATTTCCAGTCACTTTCACATAGTCCCAAGCATAGTCCTCAGTGAGTCACTGTCCATAAAACTCACGTTCTACTACAACTCTTCCCGGACTTTTTGAGACAACTTGAAAAGTCACTATACAAATAATTCATTTCATTTCACTTCACTGGTGTACATACATGAATCTTTATTGTATGAAATACCACTGATGCCATAAAAATCAAAATAAACGAATTTATGAAAATAAAAACTAAAACGCAACGTCACTCTGCAAGTTCCCGCCAATCAGTCTTAGATAATCCTTTTTCTCGACTAGAGCTGGCAACAAAGAAAAAAAATACATTTAAAAAAAATACAATTGTCAGTCAAAGTGAAGTACGAATCACGGGTCGTAATCTGCCTGAAAAAAAAACTAGACGCACGAAACGTCATAGCAAAATGATACCTGATACTTTACTTCTCCCTCACCTCCATTCCTCTCCCCTTTGATACCTATCTCAAACCGCCGCCATTTTATGTCATTGTCACATTCTGTCAAGTCGACAAGTCAATATGAAATGAAATTAATGAAATGAAATGAAATAATTTATTCATTCAAATAGGCCTTCACAGGCACGTATGAATAGTCAAACTCTAATACTCTTTTGCACTAATGTACGGTTCGGAAGGTTGATTTTGCTGAGAAGAGCCGGCAATAAACTCAGCAATTACTCTTTTCAAAAACAAACTTAAATTTAAAAACAACGGTCAATGGTTATGGTCAATATAACCTCTGTGTTTAGCGAAGTAGTCCATCTATTTCTGTTCCATATTTATTGCAATTAACTTGTTATTTCGAATTATCGAGATGTATTACAAGTGATGTGTACCGGGTTGTGTAAGTTCGCGATAGGACGCTATTTTACACAAGTTTCCTAAGTGTAAGAAAAGACTTGAAAAGTGGTTCGAGTTTATCAACTGTGATTCTTTGCGAAATAAAAGCGTGAATGAACTCGATCGATCATCTACAACTGTTTACACACTGAAACACGTTTGCTGCACAAACTGAATGACGAACATGTTATTCCTGATAAGATTTAAAACATGAAGGTAAGGTAACTACACACACACTAACCATTTAACTTCCGAGTGTATAAGAAAATATTAGGCTTATTTTAATAGACTGCAATATTGGTATTTCTTTACAGGTGAAATACTGTGTTCTTGTCTTCAGTAAGACAGTGGCTGGGGCATTAAATTTCACTTCAGCGTATTGTAAGTATTTTATATTGTAAAAAACATCCAAAAACAGAAAATATACGACGTGTACCGGAAAGGGTATATCCATAAAAGTACACGACTTCTTTGGTACCTACTAGGCGCACACGTCGCGAAAGAGAAAATTGTGTAACAATATTAGTAAGTTACGCTTAAGATACTAACCCCCATTGAACCCTCATTGGTTATGATTTTATTTTAATGGACAAGGAAGCAAAAATTTGGTATGAATTTTTGAGTATTTCTTTTGAGCTCAAACTTTTTATTTAGAATCTATACCTATGTAGTCTTTACCCCTTTCAGATAGATATACGTTTCCGTTACACTTTGTATTATTATTAAATCCAAGTTAAATGGTATCTAAATAAAATAATTATGAACTTATTTTTATTATGTGCATAAAAGGACAATGGCGAAATTGGCCCTAGCTGCGTATAACGACATAATATATATCAAAAAATTGCTTTATTAAAGTTAAATTAAATAACATAATCCAATATTTTTCAGGACTAGCAGTATGTCTAGAAAATAGAAATATACATTTATATATTTTAGGCTGTTAGTTAAGCTGATTGTGATTTGGAACGCACCCATAATGTCGTTCCATGTTCCTTTGAACTTTGTTCAAAACAACATATGTCCACAAAGTTTTTTTTTTATTTGAAACATTTCTGTTAGTCATAATAATGATAAATAATTTTATTTTTAACAGAGTTTAGTTGAAAATGTCATTGCATTTATTAATACAAACTCTCTATGAGAAAAAAAAACTTTTTAACACTCTATAACACGATGACATATTTTTTTACGTCAAATGAAACGCGTACGTAGTCTATGGTCAGCGAGCCCTTTGAGTGAAGTTGATTGATCGACTTTTTGACGGGAAATTATAATATAACTCGACACTGGCAGAAATAAGTCCTAATTTGGATTTCATTGCCAAACTTAAAACTAATAAGGAAGTTGATTGATTTGTCTGACATTGTGTGACTATAACACAATTCAAAAAAGGTACTTTCTTTTTGTGCGCATTCCTACGGTTTTTGGTTGACTCCTGACTACACCACGACCCTTTGCTTTTCTACGGATACCGATTTCTTTTCTACACGTGACTACGGCATTTGAATGGACCTTAGATAATCAACAATTGGCTGTGTTATTTGGATTTGCATGAACGCAATATCAATCCACTGGCAGAATTCTTAGACAATATTGTCATTGGATTTTATTTTGATGAATAAAAACCTAAATAAAAATGACCTTGTTTTATTGAAAGCCTGTGCATGTCCCGATACTTCAAAGTACCTACTACCTACCAGTAGGATATACCTACCTGGGTAAGTACCTATACTAGAAACAATTGTTAGGTACTTAAATAACATATTTATTCAGTATCTATCTGTCTCTATTGTCTACAAAACTAGTGTAAAATCATAATTAATCGCTTGGCTCGCGGTTAAAAATATAACAATGTCATCAATTGTTATAATAGGACGCGCGTCCCTCGCGAGAACCAACGGGTAGAACTAAATGGATTTCATCTTCATTTTTAAAATGTACTTATAATAGGTAGGTATATCGAACGTTACTCATTTGATACGTCAAAATCGGCATAACCTATAAAACCTTTTCACTCAAATAAAAAAAAACTGCAGCTTTTTTATTAAAATATTTTTTAGAAATAGCATAACAGTTTATTAATCTACAGGAATTCAACAGTGGTTGTCATATACGTTACAAAAAAATGTAGGTCCAAGCATGTATGGAATATCGCCATTCTCCTTTGTGCAGTTATTAAGTTCTACTTATTATAGTTATTTTGAAACAAGAAATAATATTATTTTCATATATTTTTACAGCTCATCATCAGATGGCAGACCAATAAGCACCACATTAAAAAATACTGCAGAAGTGGTGTCATTCTTCGATTATCTTTTCGACAGTGTCAACGGAGCTGAGGTGTTCAATAGACAGAGGAAAGGAAACAGCAAAC
Source organism: Polyploca ridens (assembly GCA_951394255.1). Taxonomy (NCBI): domain Eukaryota; kingdom Metazoa; phylum Arthropoda; class Insecta; order Lepidoptera; family Drepanidae; genus Polyploca; species Polyploca ridens. Next base: position 3,679,437 of record OX596257.1, on the reverse strand, counting down.
ATCACGCATTCTGGCAGGAAGTTAAGTTACAGCAACTATTTGTTGATCCAAATGGTCGTGAAACAACTGTGCCCAGTATAAAAAAACTGGATAAGTACCTTGCAAAGCATGCAGAAGTTGTGGCAATTTTAGAGCAAAAATAATGAGACCAAGATATTTAAACCTCAGATACAATTGAATTTTGTTTGGTTAAGTGCGTTCTTATAACTTTAGGGAGAGTAACCCTACTTGCCACAACTTCGTATCAACATTCGTCATTGTTGATCATGGGATTCATAAAGTTTGACCACAAATCATTCAACTGTGAGAATGATGAGGGCAACCAATTATTGAAAATTAAGTCGTTATTTAACGAGCCAAGGGAAAATGTGTGTGGTGAAAGTTATGAATCTTGTGTGGAAACTTATTCAGTTTCACAAGAAGCAAGGTGTGAACATTTGACCCATTCAGTCTCGTGCTTATACCGCAGGTTGGGTCGTTAGAAAAATACTTTTAAAAGTAAATTATGCAAATTTTAAGAAAGACCTCACTGTAGTAGTGAGAAAAATATCTCATATGAGATATCTGAAAAAATAAGAAAAGAAATACAAACTAAAAATAATTTTGAGCACATATCATGCCAAATACATAGGAACCAAGTTGCTGCATGCATTGCTCACAATTGTGATTGAATTATGTATTCATAACTGGTGTAGTGTTATCAATAAAATATTAAAAGGAACTGATATTATCAGATTGGAGCATAGAAGTTTTCTGCCAGATATGCAAGCGAAATCTTTGAGTAAATATAAGAAAAAATTAAAAAGGAATAATAAATTATTGAGAATAATAACATGTTTGTTTTATTGTATGTATTATGAATAGTAGGTAGGTATTTTTTTTACAATAAAAGATTTAATATCTGGCATACGAAAGTAGATCCTGAAAAACCGCGGCAAATTAAAAAAAATTAGATGTGGTATCACTAAGTATAGTAGGAATAAATTGTTTTGATACTTTACAAAAAAAATATATAAATATTAAGTTATGTTTGATTTTCCTAAGTAATATTTGCATGTAAATGAGTTAAAATTGTACATAAACTCGTTATATTCTATTTCTATATAGAATACTTTTAAATAAATATCCTGGGATATTCCTCACAAACGGTTATCTGATCTCAAACTAAGCGTACTATATTTATTCAAATTCAAAAATTGTGGAAATTAGTTTTTTTTTCTAGTTTATATTTTTTTTACCTTCGTACAACAATATGGATATAATGTTTCAGTGATTAGCGACCGTAGAAGTTCATTTAGCAAATTGTAGAACATTAAGGTGATCGAAAGAATGAGAAGGTGGACACTATAACACTGATTTAGCTATAAAACCATTATAAATAAAGGGTTAGTATCAAAACTGGTTCTGGTAAACTAGTTGACACTTTTTATGCCGGGTGACGAAATAGAATGTTGCCATGTAAAGAGTTTCAATTACAGCCAGGCTCAACTTTTGTTTACCAGACTCTAGTAACCTCATGACCCAATGAATAAATTGGCAGAATATAGATGCTGCATAAGCCTATGTAACAAATAAAAAAATAAAAAATAAGTCATATATCATTTTCCTATACCCAATCAGAAGCCAGAGCCTGTGTCCAGTAAACGCTATTGGCGAGATGTCCGTCTGTCTCTGATACGTAGTATCTAGTCTGTGGTACGAATGGTACGGAAAATTAAAATTGCGCGGAATTTCCATAATTTATGCATTTATCGTTACTGTTACCGGTGTACGAGGCGTAAATGCAGTTTTGCAAAGCTGATATGAAATAATTCAATAATGGAGTGTACTCAAAGACTCGAGTGTACTCAACAATTAAATGAAACTCATACGGAGCGAATATGCCCCGAGCAGGTTGGTCCATCTGTTTACAAACATGATTGCCTAATCCAACTTGTTTTTTTTTACTACCTCTCACCGCGGTTTTACCCGCGTTTCCGGAATAAAAAATACCATAATCCTTCTCCATACCATAGGCTATCTGCATGCCAAATTTCATGATGATCCGTTGAGCAGTTAAGGCGTGAAGGCGTAACAAACAAACAAACTCACTTTCGCATTTATATTATTAAGGATTATATGAACAACACTGATAGTATACATTATTTACCGTTTATCGATATTCGATCCGTTAGTACACAACATTCCATATTTTTACATAATTTTTGTGACAATAACATGTTCTGTTAACCGATATTGTACGAGACGCGAGGTAATGATAAAGTGTCTATCGCTGAATCATCATCATCATCATATCAGCCTATGGATATCCACTGCTGAACATAGGCCTCCCCCATTGATTTCCACTTCAAATGGTTCTGGGCCGCTTGCATCCAGTGGCGCCCAGCGACTCTGACCAGGTCGTCAGTCCACCTAGTGGGAGGTCGTATAACTGAATATAAGATCTATAAATGAGAGGTTCTATCCAGTAGCCCTTCACTTAGGAGTTGAGTAGTGATCAGTGATATTGATATCACTCGGGTCAGGACACACACACAGAACAGAATCCCTATACAGTCAGAGAGTAAGCTTTGTGTCACATGAGAACTAAAAGCCATGTATAAATAGGTGATATATTTGTGTTAATGTTTTAGGTTGGATTCTTGGGAATATGTGGCAAAACATATCCAGTAATACACGGGCCAAACAAGATTGGCCGAGACCCACAGACATGCAACATAGTATTAAACTTAAATGTGAGTATGGTATAGATGAAGATATTAATATCTTCTGTTCTGACCAACTAGATCTTAAAGAGCATTTAATTAAAAATGACAGATAAAACTGATCGAAAAGCCAATGATACATCTGTGTATGTCATATAATTATTTAAAATAACGTATTAAACAGTGTTGATGACATTTTCATAAAATCATATAATTTTTTTCAAATAGACCTTTTCATTTACTTATGAATAATCTGACTCTAATATACTCTAATACTGGTTGCGAAGGTTGCATTTGCTGAGATTAGCCCTTATTAACTCTTAGCTATTAACTCTTTTCAAAACAAGCTGAGATTCATTGTTTAATATTTACATTCTAATTGCACTGACAACAATTTCGTGCCCCGGCGGCAATAATATAAATTAGACTGAATCAATATTTAATCAATAAATGGCCATGATTCTGTTGTTCACAACTAAACTAATTTTAATGTCACTATATCTCTTTCTAACAAAGAACATAAGAAAAGGATGTAAGCAATTTACTCCTGCCAAATTAGTCCAATGCTTGTTTTCAATATAATTTTAGTCGCATCTATTGCGGTTACGCCTAAATACATGCAAAATAAGATGGCAAAGATTAATTTGACAACTTAAAATATGTTCTATCCTTTTTCAATCATGTTCGTAAGAAAGAGATGAGATGTGACTAAAATTAGTTTAGTGCGATTTACAACAGAATCTGCACCAATAGCAAACTTAACCAGACCCCACAAGCAGCACCTGTTCATAAATCTGCCTTAGTTGATCTATAGATTTTTGTTCCGTAGCTCCTCAACTAAAATATCCTATGTATTTTCAGTCAATATCAAGGCAGCATGCAGTTATAAATATACTTAATAAAACAGACTTTATGCTCATGGATTTGGATTCAGCAAATAAAACTAAGTTATTGAATGTAAGTACCAATTTATTCATCAGATGTTACTATGATGAACTGTCCATAGGGGTGAGGAAACAAAATGCTGGAACAAAGATCCAACTTTTTGCTATTTTCATTTTTTTATATTTTTTTTATTTTGTTAAAGAAAACATTACAAGCATACATACCACAACCACTTAAAAATGGCGACACAGTACAATTTGGCGAGGTCTTTGGCATCTTCAGATTGCTTGAGGAAGATGATGATCTGCCAATGACACAGGCTATAGATGTTCCTGAAACCCCAGTGTTTTCCAAACATAAGTCTAGATTGAACAATGCTCCTATTACTACAGTTCCAGAATCACCAGATGTAAGCGATAGGGTAAGTTACATATATTTACATACCACTGTAATGACCAATTTTATCTGCAAAACTGTAGCTATATATATTTTCAGGATGATTCCTTCATCATAGCATCACAACCCAAAGACAAACAATTTAAAAGTTCAAACAATCATAACTTTGTGAGACCAGTTAGCAAAACCATTTCGATACAACCGATAGGTTCCAACAAAATTGACAATGTATTCTGGAACTCGTCAAAGAAATCAACTTCATTGCAATTAAATGATTCAAGTTCTAATCTCAATGATTCTGTCTTAAATTCTAAGCCTGGTAAAACTGTTGCCGCTACAAATAAAGATATATTTGATATGGAAACACAACCATCCCATCCCGATAAACATATATTTGAAATGGAAACACAACCACCACCACCGGATAAACATAATGAAAGTACCGATTCTATTTACACAGCTGATACCCAAATACCTGGACCTCAAGATTCTCCTTCAATCCATAGCTTAGAAACACAATTACCTGTCCCACCAACAGAGCATTTGCCTGAAGTACGCAAGATACACAATCAACAAGAAATGCACTTTGATCTATATTTAGCAAACAAAGAGAATGATAACAGTATATTTAATGCTGAAACACAAATGTTTCCTATGGGAAACAAAAAATTACTCAAAATGAATACTGCTAGACCAGATAACGATGGATCAACATCTAAAGAAAAGAGTAATGTATCTGATGAAGAAGTGTTATTTGATGAAGTTGATAATGATTTTTTGGAAGAAGACTTTGGATCGCAAGCTTTGTTGCCTCAAGAAACATCACCGAAGATTATAGCTGACGATGATATACTAATAGAAAAAACAATAAATAAAAGTTTAGAGACACAGCCTAAAAAAAGAGTAGTGCGGCTTAAATCTGACAGTTCTACAGATTGTGAAGATTTTGATATGGCATTAACACAAAAGATACCTGAAAAAAAGGTTGGTGATGAAGACGACTTGACTGACTGTGATGAAGATTTTATTGAAATAAATGCTGCTAAATCTAAAAATCTAAATGAATCTACTAAGAGCAATGTAGAGGTTGATTTAGAAGACATAGCTACACAAGTTATTGCTGTAGTAGAATCAAATGCTCCTCCCGGAGTCGATTTGGAAGATATGCCTACGCAAGTTATTGAGGTGGAAAAAAATTATAAAGATGTTGTTGTCGTCAATAAAAATTTAACTAAAGATGATTTCGTAGATTTGTGTACTCAAGATGAATATGTACCAAGTAACCCTGATGTAAAAGATGCTGAACAATTTTCTGAAGAAATTATTAGTCCATTCAAGATTCCATATCAGTCTCCCATTAAAGTTAGAAGAAAAGACATTATTAAAGTCACTCCAAAACCTACTGTAACTAAAAATACGCCAAAAGCTGATGATGACAATTATTATGCAAATACTCAAGATCTTTTTGAAGATCTAGATTCTCAACGAGCATTATCTCCTGAAATTGTCCCAAAACAGCGCCAAAGACCCAAGGGCAAAAGGCCAATAGTCAAAGACAACCTTGATGATGAAATATTACCATCTTCAGTTGAGAACTATAAAGTTGGTGATAAATTTCCACACCTTGAAAATCAGTTGTCACCTGAAAAGTTTGTGAGAGCTAACAAATCTTCAAGTAGTAGTGATGGTGACGACAAAGTTCAAAAATTTGTTTCAAATCTCTCAAGTCAACAAGTAAGGGAAGTTATTGGAGTTGCCAAGATGAGAAAATTACCAAGTGATTGTTCGGATGTTGATGTGACCCCAAAAAAAGTTAGGCCATTCAAGTTGATGGATATTGAATTACCAGATAGTCAGGAAATCAAAACTAGCGTGACTTTAAAAACGCACAGTCTTGTGACGGAATCCTCCAGTGAATCAGAAGTAGAAAACAATTCAGAAGAACAGAATACTCCTATTTTATATAAAAGGAAGAAAAAATCTAAACCAGATGCGAAAATGGATTTAACGAAAAAGTTTGATGTGGCCGCATTACCTAGTAGAATTATAACAAGAGTCAGGAAGCCTACTGCTAAATTCCAAAACAGTGATGAAGATAGCAAAATAAAGTCGAACTTGCTCAAGCCCAAATATTTGACGGAACAAGAAGACAACGTCGACAATGAAATTATAAATGAAAATTTATCACGACTTAGAAAACATGATAAATCAAAAAGTGACAAAGTAAAAATATCTGATGATAAAGAAGACTTAAAAGTAAAAGAAATAAAATTGGAATGTGAAAAGAAAGCCAATTTAACGACTGAAACTGATAAAGAAAAAACATCTAAAGAAAAAGAGAAAAAGGAAACTAGAAATGAAAAAGACAATAAAAAAGCTGAAACGTTAAAAATGGATTCTTTAGTTAAAACTACAAAAAAAGAATCAAAACAAATTAAAGGTGACATAATTGATTCTGTTGATAACATTTCTAGAAATGAAAATATACAAGAAGAATCCGTTCTTAAAACAAACGAGACCATAGAAAGAGAAGAAAACATTTCGAGTAGTTCGAGCAGAAGAAGTATGCGAAGTACAAGAATTAAACAGAAAAATGAAAAGAAATCTAAATCGCCAGAAAAAGATGTTAGTAAAAAGGAAAAAACTGAAAGTAAGCCTAAACGCACGTACAAGAAAAAGGAAAAGAAACGAGACCCTTCGCCCGTTGAAGATACTGAAGTTAGACGAAGTAAAAGACAGAGGGTAGTTAAGGAGAAGAAAGTTGAGCCTATACATATTAAAATAAAATCTATTTTGAAAAACAGTTTTTCAGCACATGAACAAAGTACTGATTATAATATTTCGTCAGGGTCTGGATCTGATTCGCCTAAGGGTATAAAAAGGTCTGTAGCTGATGATAGTGCAGTGCCAAGTCCTAAAAGGACAAGGTCTATGGTAACAAGTAATACTTCGTTAAGGGCAACACCAGCTAGGACAGCTAGAACGCAATATGTGTTGTTTACGGCTTTCCCATCAGATGAAGTCAAAATGAAATTGGAGAATTTAGGTGAGTTACCAATTCTTACTTTATTATCCGCAACCGATAAACTTAAATCGCTAAAATATTGCCATTTAGCTCCCAAATACTTAGTGGGAATGACTTCAATGCTTTCAATTTCTTAAACTTCTATTGAAAATAATCTCGAAACCTATATTAATGTCCCCGTCTCTTTCAACGTCTTATTTGCGCATTGTAACTCTGTGACTATGATCACAGAATATTCATTAGTACTACGTACAGAAAACCCACTTCGAAAACGACATTTAAATAAAAAGCGACTTTTGGAACGACGTAATAAGGCGAAATCCAGCTCGCGCAGCGCTGCGCGCCTAAAATTATATTCACCTACAACTTCCCTCTCTTTCTATCGTATAACTCTATCCTGTATGACGCGGCACGTGTTACGGTAGGGTTGTCTAATGACGTATTATGAATCTTCAATATTTCCTTATCGGTTATGTATGTACCTATTACCATGGTATAAGTATATCAGGTATGACATTCCGAGACACAGGGGACACAACCCTACGTCATTTCCGCCGTCGACGGTTCTCAAACTTTTAAGCACGGGGAAAGTTGATCTAGTTTATATTGAATAAGGCAAGAAGATGCCTTCGCTGAAATGAAAGAAATAAGAGCTGGTGTACCACAAGGTAGTGTATTGGGTCCGGTCCTGTATCTTTTATACACCTGTAATATTCCTGAACTTAAAACAACACCATCGCTACCTTTGCTGACGATACTGCCATAATGGCTACAGGGAAAAGCCACAACGAGGCAGTTGAGAAGATTCAAACAGCTATTGATCAAGTTTATAACTGGACAAAAAAAATTGAATTAACTTAATGAATCAAAATCTATTCACATAGACTTTAGTAATATGAAACACCAGTATTCTCCAGTCTATATTGATGGCAAACAAAACCCATATGAGAATACAGTTAAATATCTCGGCATGACTCTTGATGTAAAGCTACGCTGGAAAGCTCACGTCAAGAAGAAAATCAACGAATTATACTTACGGTATAAAATAATGTATTGGCTGCTTGAAAAACACTCTAAGCTGTCAATACACAATAAACTTGTATTATATAAACAAGTCCTTATGCCAGTATGGACTTATGGTATACAGCTATGGGGGTGTGCACCAAACAGAACAATATTTTGATCATCCAACGCTTCCAGAACAAGGTACTGAGGGAAATAGTGAATGCCCCTTGGTACATCAGAAATGTCGACCTCCATCGGGACCTAAAAGTAGAGTTCGTACAGACAGTGATTAAAAAATATGCAGATGCTCACCACAACCGGCTTCATCATCATGTGAACGTTGAGGCAATCCAGCTCCTCGATCACACAGACTTAGTGAGACGACTCAAAATAAGTGTGATCAGTGCAATGTAGTCGAATCAGTGCCAGTGCAATGCAGTGATACCAATAAAAACACTACACCACTTAAGATGCAGAGACCGGTAACCTATGACAATAATTTCAAAAGGTAACATTTCAATTTCACTATTAAAGTTGACATTTATATTGACATTTTATATGAACTTGACAAGAATCACTTATTATGTTCATTTTTAATCCATTATTATGGTTAACATTTTTAGTTTTTTAGTCCATTATAACTTAAAACCACTTTGCAGCCATGCATAAAAAATAAGTATTTTTATAAGTCTATAACGCGTCCTTAAAAGTTTGAGAAACTCTCCGTATACTGAGACTGAGCGAGAGCGAATATCACAATTATGGATGTTCGACAAAGATAACAATACAGGTCAAAATGGCAATAAATGTCAATGAGACGGCACGTTTTTGTGTTACCAGTCGTATGTTATCATGGCTCCCGTACCCCTAGTATTTCCGGTGGGAATACAATAAAACTGTAAGATTTTAATTTAAAATAATACGCGCACTCACGTTTAACTTAATTTATTTGTTTGATTAGACAAACGATATGTCAGTTATAATGCTTTATATATATTTTTGACAAAATAGTGACTGAAAATATTTCCATAATTCAATGATTCGTTACAATAAAGTGGCAACTGTAAAGTTTGACGTTCTTGTGTCTCTCCCGGAATGTCAGACCTTGTTTTCTTGGATCATGCCTATTACTATTCTCCTTTCGTGAATAATGACATTTAAAATATCCTAGCTAACAAGAATTAGAGCAGAAAGTTATTTTTAAATGTCTGCATATTTTAATCTAATTTTTAGGCATATACTGATACTTTGTATACTGAATGTGTATTCTGCCTACGAAACTGAATACAACTATTTTGGGGAAGGGTTTTAGTAACATACCTACATGCATATAAAATCTGGAATGACGGAACAAGAAACGGCACGACTACCTAGTCCAGGGCCGTCAGCCGAAATTGGCCCTGATTCTGTTGTTCACAACTAAACTAATTTTACTCTCACTATGTCTCTGCCTAACAAAGAACATAAGAAAAGGATGTAAGAAATTTAGTCCGGTCAAATTAGTCCAATGCTTGTTTTCAATGTAAATTTAGTCGCCATCTATCGCGGTTACGCCTAAATACACGCGAAATAAGACGGCAAAGATTAATTTGACAACTTAAAATATGTTCTATCCTTTTTCAGTCATGTTCGAAAGAAAGAGATGAGATGTAACTAAAATTAGTTTAGTGCGATTTACAACAGAATCGGCACCATTCACAACGTTTGTTATTAATAATCTTCAAGTTTGATATATAAAAAATAATAAAGTTAAAGAATTATTTAAAAAAGGATATTCTGAGTAAGTAATAACAATTAGAATTGTAATTTTTTTTTCATAAACGACGAAGTTATCCGCGAACACACATAAAAAATTTACGGTCGAATTGAGAAACCTCCTCATTTTTTTGAAGTCGGTTAAAAATAAGTCACATGAGTTGTGAGGTTTCAGTGGCCCGTTTAGACAAGATGGTGTCTCTTCTGGTCGCACTATCTTTGTCTCTTTTTGACACACTGGTATGCTATCAAAACGGGCCTATTAGATCTTGCCGACCTTAATAAAGTCAGAAAGGACATTAGGACAATACAATGAAACAACAGCAAAAAATCTAGTACTATGAAAACAACGATACCAACACAAAATAGTGTTAAAATAAGAACAATAAACACTTTATATAAGTACGTAGGTATTTATACCCACACGCATCTTGCGGCGGGCGCGGTAGACTGTCGGCGCGCAGTCGTACCTAAACATGGGAGTGAGATGTGAGTGATGCTATGATCGAAAATATTGACAGATGCCTTAAAATTCTTACAATTTCCAGGTGCAGTAATAGTAACAGATGTGACAGCTTGTACAGTAGTGTTAACGATACAAATAAAGCGCACGTTCAAGCTTCTTTGCGCGGTGGGACTCGGCAAGCCTATCGTCGGACCCAGCTGGGTACAAGCTTGCGCGGACACAAATACGATTGTCGGTATGTACTCTTTCACATAACAACCCCACAGCTACCTAGATCGTTTATAACTACGAAATGTAACCAAAAAGTTTGTCACTTTTTTATTTCTTTAACTTGTAATTTTTTTTCAGTCACGATAAAGCATCTTTGAACCGGCGTAGCTCAATACGCAACCGAATTTTTATACCGACTTTTGGCGGCGTTCTCATGTTCTTTTCGCAAAATAGGCTTGTTTATATTTCATTTATACTCATTGCTCTGCCATATTTTAGTTCTCTGTAATGTTTAAGGTTACTATTTCTTTCCGGCAGTTGCACTTGAATGCCAGTTCCCTTCTGGACTAAGCCTATTTAAGCCAAGTCTAGTAAAACTCAGATTTTAATATAGTCCCGACTCTTTTTATAATATGACGTTATAATGTGATGAACATATTTAAAACCTGGGTTGCTGGACTTTCTTTAAACCATCTCACGTAATACGTTGTGTATGTGTTTATCGACTTAGGCCACATCGTCACTAACCATTATGAAATAAAATAAAAAAAATGTTTTCCTTTAATTTCAGACCCCTGGCTGTACCTAATAAAAGATGAAGTAGCAGAGAAACGTTTCAAATTCAGCCTGGAGAGCACATTGCGCGGGAAACGGAACTTTCTGAGTGAATACAATGTTTTTTCGACGCCTAGCGTCTTGCCTAACCCTACGGAGATGAAACGTAAGTTTATTTTTCTATTTTCATTAGGATCTGAAACATTTATTCTAATATTTTGTAGAAATTCTGCCCGTTAATATCCGAGTGGGTGATAATTTCAGTAGGTTTGATTTGCATTACTACATCTTAAAACATAAAAAGGCCCTCCGAAATCCACATAAAATCTATTTTCTTGGCCTGCCCCTGAATCCTGGCTACGCCGTTGCAATTGTTCAATATTTTCCAGTAATCGTAGAATGCTCAGGCGGCACGTGGAAAGATGAAGGGCCACGTTGGGTGTGCGTGTCTTCAACAGCGGATAAAGGCTTATGGCCCTTATTAAGGCGAAGAGGAGCTACCATAGTCTCCACTGAATTCATTTTAGGAGGCGTTCTGAAGCAGAAATTGGATATATATGGCAATAAGTTTTAAAATGTGTATAAATCTAAGCTTCTTTACGTTTGTCGTGCGGATACAGTAGAATCTCACTAATCCGGCACTTCAATAGACCGACACGTCTAATAATCCGGCACCCTCCGCACGCACCTCCCTCGACCCTCTTCAAGGTCGAACACCGCGCATTCGCTCCGTCGCGTCGTCCGTCAAGCAGTTGTCTAACCTCAAAACATATCATGTATACGACCTTACAGTAGTACCCAACTAATATGGCTTACCGATGTACCTGCGCAGAAGATACATTTTAAAAGCGCGGGATACGCTATTGGTCGGCAGATGCCGCCATGTTAGCGCGCGCCGTGCGGAGGGGCGTGACATGCGAGTGAGAAGAAACTAACAGCTGCAGTATATTATAAACCTAGTAGTAGTGATCTAAGGTTGATTATAAGTTTTAAGCATTTTTCCGTTAATCTTCGGGCGATACTTTGTTTTCTGTGTGAACGAAGATTCACGATGCGCCTTATCAGTTGGGTAATACTGTACATATTTATCTGCTATTTTAAAGTGAGAATAGTGTACCTTAAAATGTTTTATTTCATTTATTATGAGTTTTTCTATACAACATTCCAATAATCCGGCACCCTCTGGTTTTTAATAGTGCCGGATTAGTGAGATTCTACTGTATATCTTAATATACGTGTTGTGCCATAATACTAATACATTTTTTTTATGTTGGCTTGATTGGCCTACAAAAGAGCGTTACTTAAGAAGAAAAATTTAGCGTAATCAATCTTGCACCTTATCATGGATGCATAAAGTTGATTATAGATGATATAGATTTATTTTACTGGAACAGTATGTGGAAAGACATAACCAAAGTATATCAAGAAAACCTTATAAGAAGTTGGTGTCTATTGTAAGATTATTTTAATAATTTCTAAGATTGTCATAAAAAATAACCATGAAAAGAGTCAAAATAAGGCTTATACTTCTAGATGGTACAAATTAACTTTTCTATAGCAATAAGGTTTATATTTCTTTGACATTCTTAAACGTGAAAAGGTAAATTTTATAATGTTTTAGATTAGGTGGCAAATTTACTAGAATAACAAAAACGAATACATAATAAAAGTATTTTTAAAAGCACATTTGTAGTTGACATCAGGAGTCGACACGATTCAGACACGATATTTAGAGGTATATCCGCACGACACAGTAAACCATACAATGAAATTGTAAGTTGACCTACATTGATATGAAAATAAGGTCTATTTTGGCATTCCAAATGTGAACAATGGAAGTTATTCGGTTTCCATAGTACAAACTCTGCTTAGTTTGGGATTAGATGACCGTGTGTTAGGAATGTCCCAGGATATTTATTTACTTTAAGAACTTGGCTATATCCTTGAAACAACAGCATCAATATGGCTTTTTGATAAAAAATTGCGATATTTTGAGCCATTGCAATTTTGTAATTTATAGCTTATTGGATGGTGTTGATATCCAAAATAAGAAGATAATGGTGCCGATTCTGTTGTAAATCGCACTAAACTAATTTTAGTCACATCTCATCTCTTTCTTACGAACATGATTGAAAAAGGATAGAACATATTTTAAGTTGTCAAATTAATCTTTGCCGTCTTATTTTGCGTGTATTTAGGCGTAACCGCGATAGATGGCGACTAAAATTGTATTGAAAACAAGCATTGGACTAATTTGACAGGACTAAATTTCTTTCATCCTTTTCTTATGTTCTTTGTTAGAAAGAGACATAGTGACATTAAAAATAGTTTAGTTGTGAACAACAGAATCAGGGCCAATGGCCCTGATTTTAATGTCACATGTCTCGTTCTAACAAAGAACATAAGAAAAGGATGTAAGAAATTTAGTCCTGTCAAATTAGTCCAATGCTTGTTTTCAATATAAATTTAGTCGCCATCTATCGCAGTTACGCCTAAATACGCGCAAAATAAGACGGCAAAGATTAATTTGTCAACTTAAAATATGTTCTATCCTTTTTCAATCATAATCGTAAGAAAGAGATGAGATGTAACTAAAATTAGTTTAGTGCGATTTACAATAGAATCGGCACCAATGTCCTCTTAAAGCATTCGTCGTATTTTTGTATTTATCCAAGATATAGACATGTCTAAAGAATCTCGATGAGAGTGAGATCGGTATATCGATTTGTACAAAAAAAAAGTGTGAATCTTGAGATTAAATTGCCAGCAACATGTTATTAATTGAAATATTTTATCAACCAGGCTTCAATAAAGTCCACAGTGATCTTAATAGGTCACTTTTGACAGTTCTTACATCTGTGCCAATAAATGACAGACATAGACCCTCGTGTCAAATATGACTTCTTAACTTGGCCATAGATTAGCAGCTGTGACATCTTAATCTATAATCTATGGATTAGCAGCTGCAGTTGTTTTCGTTACCAACGCCGCAAAATATCAGTTACTGTTAATATCATGTATTACATTCTCAAGTTTTAAAATATTTTAAATGCCTCAAATATAAATTTTGCACCAAGTAACAATTTGTCACCATTAGATTTTTGTACAAATCCTCCCATGATTCTTATGTTTTTTTTAATATTATTATAAGTATTTTAAACAATTTACAATCTGTGTAATTTTTGTTTTGATTTTTATATGAAAATTGGTAGGAAGTATAGTCTCGTTCTAGATAGTAATTTGAACCTCATTTTGTGTACATTGATAATGATTATGGATAACTTTATTCAATAAATACATGTGTAAAAAATTGTCTCGCAGATGCCTTCCTTACCTCACAATATACAAACAAAAACACAAAATCTATAAAAATAAGTTTATATATCGTACCTGTTGTAATTAACAATTATTTTTAATTTAGTTTCTTAAATTCTTTGTCTAATAGTTTTAGTCCTTGTTTTAGCTTATTTTTAATCTGATTTTGAAACAATGATCGTCCACAATGAGTGTGCATCGGCTAACTTAGTGTGACTAAACTATGTATCCCTATATTTAACCCTGGTATGCAGGGTAGAGGTAAGGAGAACCATCTTTGTGTATCCAAGTGTCCGTTAAAAGGTGTTAAATTAGGCTGACGCTTCAGTACCAGCAAGAGAGTATGAAATGAATTTAGCCGTTGTTGATGCAGTGAAGTGTGCCGAGTACAGTGCTGCCAGATACACATATTATGTTTTTAATTGCTGGCGCCAAATTAGGCGTTGGTTGATTAACCTTTTTGCATTTATTGTTCTTATCACAGGGCTAGTAATTTTGACACACGCGTAGAACGCCTAGTAGCAAAATAACCCATTTATAGAATTCGGTGTACAGTAGATGGTGTGAAAATTCGGTAGATCTACTGTAAATGCAATGTATCTGGCAACACTGTACTCAGCGCACTTCACTCCGTCAACAACAGGTACCTCCAAACACAAACTCAACAAACTTATCTGGGCCGGTGAGAGAGGCGCTGTTATATCGCATTTGTTGGAGCAAACAATCAATGCCGAATTGCAGGCAGATTAACATTTCAAAATGGCGTCGTTAGTTCCTCTTTTGTTGCGCTAAAATGAGGAGTTTTCGTATGCTCAAAATACCTGTCAAACTGTTATAATTCGAACTAATTTGAACCACGATTTGACAGGTATTTTGACTATAGAGGAAACTGCTCATTCATTTCATACTCCCTTGCTATAGCGCCATTCTGGATGGATTTGGAACTGTTATTTACTGCTTACAGCTGGACACTTGCAACTGTTACCTCTACCCACCATAAATCAGTCGCACACACACAATAAGCCTGTTTTGATAGCACACATACATACATGTGCCAAAAGAGAGACAAACAGTGCCATAAAAAGAGTCACACATCACACCATCTTGTCAAAACGGGCCTATTAGGTTTGCATTCCGAATTGCGCTGTTATTGATTTGAGCGTTTCGAATTAGTGTGATCGCGACAACGAAGTCCCGTGAATCGTCATAGATGACGTCATGACATGCGTTATATTGCGCTCACACCAATTGCCATGGTCTAAATTTTTATTTGTGAGCGCTACGAGCGATTATAGCATAATTCGGAATGTTCCCTAGATTGTGACTAGTATCAGTTTGTTGCTATCCATGACTAAACCTCTGAAACGATCCTAATGAAATATGGCACCTATGGAAAGTACGACATCGGGTATAGGAACTGCTAGTGGTCCTTTATTTTGGATGTTTCTGTCACAAAGACAGAGTCAAAATTCGGTCACAATACTATTTCAATCAAAAGATTTTTTTCAAGTTTAATAATGCCAAGAAAAAATTTACTTTTTAACCTTACATTAAATTAATAGTACTTGTATGATGATACATTAGCTTTAGTTTGTAGCCATAAGGTTTATTTTTCTTTGACATTTTTAAACATCAAAAAGAAATTCTTATGATGGATATAAACATAATTGTGATGAATTAAGCCGGTTGTCAGTGTTCCAAGTATCGTGTACCAGTTTATGATTTTAATTTTGAATTATTAATCATTTTACGCTTTTATAAATAGTTGATAATGCTAGGTTGGTTTTAGATTTTTAAATGATTCTTTTATAGGTTTAATTATTTGTTAATACATCTATTATTGGTTGCATCCGTTTAGAATGTTATTCTGTTTGTTGATCATTTGTACAATAAACATGAACATTTTTTTAATCTGTTTTTTTTTACTGATCCCATGTTATTCAAGATTGTTGAAAAATCTGTAAAATGAAAGTAAGTAGAAAAGGTCGCCGCAACGTACAGTAGTACCCATACCCTACTGATATGGCTTACCGATGTACCTGCGCAGAACATACATTTTCAAATCGCGGGAAACGCTATTAGTCGGCAGCCGCGTGACTTGCGAGTGAGACAGAACTAACAGCTGCAGTGTATTATGAACCTTATAGTAGTGATCTAAGGTTGATTGTAAGTTTTAAGCATTCTTTCGTTAATCTTCGGGGCCATACTTTCTTTTCTGTGCGAACGAAGATTCACGACGCGCCATATCAGTTGGGTACGGACGCTCAACACACGAATGCTGGTCTGGTTCTGTGTGCCTGCTTAGTGTGCGTCTTATGTGTACGCCTTAGGTGTATGCAGTGTGTTGGTTTATTTGTGATAATCCAGAAGGTAGGTAAGCAGTAAAATGGCACATAAAATACCGGCCAAGTGTGTCGGACTCGCACACGAAGGGTTCCGTAAAAACATTGCTTGTATGTGCCCTTTATTTTTTATTGTTATAGCGGCAATAGAAATACACATTCAGTGATCAAAAACATACAGACGGACCGGTGGAGGCTTATTAGGGTCACGTTGGCACCCTTTAAAAAGTGGCTCATCTTTTTCCTATTATCATTCTGAGGATTTTAAGGTGGTAGGAGACAATGATAAGCTTAAGATATCTGTATTGAAATAAAATATATTTCATAATAATTATAACAATAGATTTATCACCTTACACAAGATTACAAGCTATACATTTCAATACATTAAGAAATATTGCACCAAGAAAGTTTAGTTACATAAGTTTACAGATTCTGATGACTGAAATAACAAAGGTTTTTGAAATGTTACGGCCCACGTTACTTATAGGGCATATAATATTTTCACAATATTTGTTACGTAAATAATTACCGCTACTTAATAGTGTATTAACTACCTTAATTTAATACAAATATTAATATATTTTTTAAATAAAATCTGTCTTATTTCATGAGATGGTTTAAGCCATGTCTAGTCAAACCAGACAAATCTAAATAGATAACGCAAGTCCCTCCATCCGTATGAAAACAAGCGTGTCACTTTTTATGTACCTACCATAATGTCCCAAGATTCATTTAGTTAGGCTGGCATTAGATTTTTAACCTAAAAATGAAGCTATCTTATTTGTCAGCTTAACACATCCCTCGCTACACATCTCTGGTGGACATGCAGCCTTCTGCGAGTTCTCTGTCCGCGCGAAACAGTTTCAAAAGAAGAGCATTGCTCTCCCTTTTTGCACAGATTTTGACATGCGAAGTACTCGCGTCATCTATTAAGATATATATATATAAATCTGTGAGTCAAACTCAAATTTTAAGATAGTCCTGGCTCTTTTTTTTTGTGACGAGTATATATAAAACCATCTCACGTATTAAAGGGAAATAAGTTTAGTATAAAACGGATTTCATACACTAGCAGTGCCCGGTGTATCACTGTTAAATTTGGATACTACATGTAATTAAAATTAAATAACCTATAAAAAACCTCATTAAACGGACAGTCAAACGAAGAAAAGAATTTAGGGGCGGTTTTTCCAATCTTTAGTTAACTTTATTTGGGGAATAATTTTGAATTTTTGACAGGTTTTCTATAAACGTCAATTTTATTCCTCACATAAAATATATATGACGATGGAAAATCGTCCCTTAGTATGACAAAATATATAACAGGCAGTTCCTGAAATAATCGCGTTCGAACATAAAAACTTAATAATATCAAGCATAGATAAAATTCTAAGAAATTTATAAAATATACGTAACTTTGAAAAGCATGTTACAAATTTTGTGCATATTTATACATTTAAACGTGTACATAATACCTATATCACACTAAAAACAATAATTACTTTTAACACATAGATTTAAATGCCTATAATACATATTTTGAACAGGCTTCCGTTTCACCGTGGTCAACGGTGGAACTCAAAGACTAGATGAAAACTGGCTCTCAAGTGCGTGCTGGAACACACCGATAGATACTTGGTGACTTGATTTTAATCAATAAAATATCAAAATGCCTTATGTTAACTGGAATGGAATTGACCTAGTCTGACTTTCCTAGCTTTACTGGGTGTAACGAATAGGGTATATACATCCGAAAGGGGTGAAGACTACATGTACATGTTGATATATGATTAATCGACTATTATCTTCGTATCTATATAATTGCATATCTGCGGTACTAGTCTATGAACTGTACGTTTACTTTATCTATGGCCTCTTTCTTTCCAATGTTTTGTGCCAACCGGGTGTTTAATTGTGTGAATCGTGGAAACGCTGTTTGTAATCATGAGATTATAAGGGGGGTTTCACCGCACACTCCTGTTGTTTTATTTTGCCGTCTTGTCCTACCACTGCCGATAGAACTCATATGCAAACGGTAGACTCTCTATAAAAAGTTTCAGCTCAAAATAAATTACTCAAAAATTCATACGAAATTTTTGAATCCAAGTTTATTGAATTAAAATCATAACCAACATGTGACCGGTCAATGAGGGTCATAATCATTATGCCCCTCTCGTAATATTAATATAAAATTTTCTCTTCCGCGATCTGTGCGCCTAGTACCAAAAAAGTGGATTACTGTAATGGATATACCCGTTCCGTTACACCCAGTATAGAGCAAATATACTTGATTTAGGGCCTGTTTCACAGGTTTCCGATAAATCCGAGAGTTATCTAATAGATATCTGTCAGTCCCTCTCTTTCTTTTAACTTGATCGGAATGAGACAATGAGACAGCCTGTATCTACCTAAAAACCCGCGAAACAGGCACTAAGAGTCAGTTCACACCGAGACGCAACGCGGCGCGCACTTTTTAAGATAGCAATATAATATAGAACTTTATTGACTAAGCAAAAAGGTACACATTTTAGTGAGAGAATTCGTGACAAGTGACTCACGAGGCGTATTCATATATTGTTATCGTTAAAAGTGCGCTTCGCGTCGCTTTTCGGTGTGAGCTGACCCTTAGCTGCATAAATCTGCAATTTATTTAAATAGTGGAAAACTAGCTTTACCTATTTACATCCTAGATAACGCCATCGCCACGTGCTCTGGAATAAGGATTGCAATAAACGTATCAATAACTTGCAAACACGGACTGCGTTTTAAAATCTCACCCCTAGTAATCAGGACACCTAAAACTCCGAAGTCTCTTTCTGGCAGGTGACGTTCTATCCACGTTGGAACGAGATGGATGCTGCTATAATACATTTAGTTAAAATGTAACACGCACGCAACTTATACTTAGAAGACGGGCAGTTAATAGTTGAAATAACTGTCTAGAACTTAATACCCTGTTTGAGGTAGTAGTAACATACGCGCGTAATGTATGTTAAAAAAAAACGCTTTTTTTTTTCATCATGGTATTGGGGTATTGGCCAAGGTATTTGTCGTTCGGCCACTCCAAAGACTTTATTTTTGCACTTTCACTGGCGAACTGAATTATTACCTACGCCTCAGGGTTTCTCTTCATCAAGTCGAGGTCGGCTTCCATCATATCCTTGACGAGCTGGTCGAAGGTCACTTCTGGCACCCAGCCGAGTTTTTCTTTCGCTTTTGACGGGTCGCCGAGTAGTAAGTCCTGAAATATTAGATATTTTTTTAATTGTTGTTTGATATCAATATGTTTGTATGACGCTTGAGTTCTGGAAATATGATGTACGGTCAGCAAAATAGCTGTACAGATACAAAATAAATTTACCGGTAAATAAAAAAAAACTATCTGTTAGTATGATGTAGAAATTTATAGTAAGTATGTATTTTGTAGACACACATTTACATTATAACATCTATTTAAAAACTTTCCGCATTATTGATAGTTTAGGAGTAATTTTTTTTATAAATTATTCTTATCACATACTAGATGACCCCTGCGGTTTCACCCGCGTACGGTTTTTTTGCGCAAACCCTCATTCATTTTCTAAAATAAATGTAGCCTAATTTATTCCTTATATATTATTAACATCAGCTATCTGCTACTGAAAGTATAATCAGAATCGGTTCAGCCGTTTCGGAGATTAGCCGGAACAAACAGACAGACAAAACTGTTAAAACTTGTTTTTTTTTTGTATAAGTATATACCATATGCATTTATTAAAAAGCTGTTATTTTAAAATTACATACAGACTAGGGCATGTAATATCGGAAGATTTTTCAATTCCGATATTGATTTCCGATATTGGATCTCAATATCGGAATTCCGATATTAATATCGGAATTAGACATTTTTATTATAAATTGCACATATTCCTCATAAATTGCACATATTCATTATAAACTGCACTAATTATCTATCTTTACTAATATTATAAAGTGGAAGAGTTTTTTTGTTTGGTTAAACTGGCTAATCTTTGGAACTACCGGTCTGATTAGTTTTTTTTTTCACTTATAGGAAGCTACGTTATCCCCGAGTATTATAGGCTACTTTTAATCCCGGGAACGCGGGTGAAACCTCGGGGGTTAACTAGTTCGTTATAAATTTGGATTGAAAACATCTTCTGCTCAGTCAAGCGCTCTTGTCAGAGGGGTCGTGGTTGCAATAGATAGTGTATATGGTGGGTCTTCAACGCCAATGTTCTCCTTGACTAGGGTTACAGCTTTCGCAATGCTTTTCCATTTTTTGCGGATCGTAGCGTTGCGAGTACACCCTCCCACTCTGGACAACAAGTCTCTTCATCGAGTGTTCGTTTCTGCATATGTAACCAAAAAACTTGAGAATTTGAAGCTGCATAGTCGACGAAAGCCTATCTGTTATTAAATTCTCCTTCAGGATCCCGTTATTGGTGCGAAAGGCTGTCAACGGCATTTTCGGGAAGCGTCTTCTGCAATACATCTCCAGTGCGTCAATTTTCCGGCTATCTTGTAGGCTTAAGGACCAAGTTTCAGCTCTTTAGAGAAAGATCGGAAAGACCAGGCATCTTATAAGTCGAATCTTTGTTTTCCTAGTTATATTTCTGTCTTTCCAAATCTTCCTACTGCTGATCTTGTGATTGCACATCGTCTTCTGTCTGATCTCATATTCACAGTATCCTGTGTTGGAATTGCTAGAGCCGAGGTAGATGTAGATTTTTCTCAGTACGTCCAATCTAATAAGTTACGCCCGGTCTATTATTAAAATTTTCATCTTATCTCTGTTGATTGCAAGTCCCAATTGGAGACTAGTGGTTTTAATGAGCCGAGAGGTCCTCCATATCTTCTTTAGTTTGGTTAAGAAGAGAAGTGTCATCATCGAGAGTCAAGGTGAGGCATTGGCAGTGTGCCTAGATGTGGTGACGGCATTCGATCGGGTCTGGCACAGGGGTCTTCTCACGAAGTTGCCAGCATACGGGCTTCCCGAGGGATTATGCAAATGGGTCGCCAGCTTTCCGTCTAGCAGATACATAAAAGCCGTCGTCGACGGTAGCTGCTCCGATAGCATGGGCGTTAATGCTGGCGTCCCGCAAGGCTCTGTGCTGTTCCCAATACTGTTCCTTCTGCATATCAATGATATGCTGTCTATTAACGGCATTAATTGCTATGCGGTCGATATTACAGGGACGCTCATTACATGGGCCGTGCAAATTTCCCTCGTTCCGAGGTGGAGGAAAGTCGCTAACGGCTGGTGTCTGAAATCGAGAGTACACTAACTTGTGTCTCCGATTGGGCTCGACTAAACCTAGTCCATTTCAACCCCACGAAGACTCAAGCCTGCGCGTTCACCGCTAAGAATGGTCTGTGGCTCCACAATTCCAGACCACTTTCTTGAACATCAGTAAAAGCATCGGGATCCTTGGCGTCGACATTTCTAGCGACGTTTTGTTCCGAAGTCACTTGGAAGACAAGGTTATGCTGGCATCCAAAAAGCTCGGAGTGCTCAACAGAGCGAGGCAGTACTTCGGGAAAAGGCTGCAACTTTACAAGTCGCAAGTCCGGCCTCATATGGAGTACTGCTGTCATCTATGGGCGGGAGCACCTGGATACTAGCTTGGGCCTTTAGACTCGGTTCAGCGACGTGCCATCAAAATTGTTGACGATCCCGAGCTCACAAGCGGCTTAGAACCCCTCAGTCTGAGGAGAGACTTTGCCTCCTTATGTGTGTTCTACCGCTTGTACAATGGAGAGTGTTCTAAAGAATTGTTCGACTTGATGCCCACGGCCACCTTCCACCATCGGAACTCTCGCCATCGACGGGGAGTCCATCCTCACACATTGAAACCAGAATTGTTTCGAACTGTGCGGGCTCAAAGGAGTTTTCTTCCGCGGACGCACAGGTTGTGGAATGAGCTCCCCGCCGTGGTTTGCCCAATGGACTACAGCATGGGGTACTTCAAAAAGGGTTGAAGAGATTTCTTTAGGGTCGGCAACGCGCGAATGATACTCCTGGTATTGCAAGCGTATAGCATAGATAAAAATATCTGATTCCGATATTACGATATTGGATCACTCAATTCCGATATCGTAATATCGGAAAAAAAGGTCCGAGATTCCGAGATTCCGATATTCATGCCCTAATACAGACACTTCCAGTTTATTTATTTGTATACATTAAATAAATATCCTGGGACATTCCTCACACACGGTCATCTGATCCCAAACTAAGCAGAGCTTGTACTATGGAAACCAGATAACTGATATAATACATATACTACTTTTTGTTTGTAAATACATACTTAATATACATAATTACACCCAGACTCAGGACGTACAGACATGTTCATGCACACAAATGCATGTCCTGTGTGGGAATCGGACCCACAACCTGCGGCGCGTAAGGTGAACCTTAACCAACTGCGCCGACTGGCCTGTCATTAGCAGTCAATATCATCAAGACCTTGAGGTTCCCAAATCAATCCAAGAGGTTATAAAAAAATACTCACAACTTCAGTGGGCCTGAAGTATTTAGGGTTGACCCGGACCAGCACTTGATCGGAGTTGGCATCATGGCCAGTCTCTTCGACTCCGGTGCCCCTCCACACGATTTGTCTGTTGACGCACGCGAACGCTCGCTCCACAAACTCGCGGACACTGTGCGCTTCGCCTGTCGCCACCACGAAGTCTTCAGGCTCCTCTTGTTGTAGCATTAGCCACATAGCCTGAAAAAGGGCTTAGTTTTTTAAGAACTAAAATAAGTATCTAGTTAGAATATATACCGGTCGGTTATCTAAAGCTGGCGCATTCACAGTACTCACACATATGCAATTTCACGATACAGTATATTTTATTACATTATTGCTACTAATCAGTCAGAACAGACGAATGCAAAAAATACCACTCTATATTTATGAGCAGTAGCAAAAGCAAAACAATAACTGTCTCTTTCATACTCATAAGCATAACTGCGCGCGAGAGAGACGGACAGACTTTCGCGCCAAGCGCTTATGCACAGACACTACGCTAGCGCGACGTGTAAATGTGTTGAACGTGCCAACTTTAGTTAACCCACCTGTACCTGCGGGCGGACGCGAGATAGAGATAGGGCTATACGATAAAAAGAGAAGCATTTTTAAGTTTTATTACCAAAATAGCAAGTGGATGCACCCGCTCAGAGGTGCGAGCAGTACTCAACATTCATAATTAGTGGGTATTCTAGCCATTTTTTTAAATGTATAATAAGTATAATAGCACCCAAGTTAAAATTATAAGCCTCAATCATGTTGGCCCAGGAACAAGGATATAACAGCGGGAGAAATCTAGTTGACACTAAATTAACATTTTATAGTAGGTATATTTTTAGCCCGAATGTATTCATCCAATATCAAATCAAAATCAAATACTATCATGTCTGTGTGATAATGTCATATCAAAATCAAATAGATTATCTGAATAGTACATCTATTAATTAATTTATCTGCCAATCTACCGTACCTTATAAATCGTCTATAACAGATAACGCCGAAGCGTTTATCAGAATAATTTATTACCACCATAAGATCCCTTATAACTTTTGAACCATGAACCGAAAAAATATATAGTATTGGTGCCAAATTAGCCTCAGGATTCAACAAAACCCTAGAAGTAGGGTATATGACCTGTTTATAATGAAGTTAAAAACTATAAATTGCATCATCATCTTATTCAATATAGGAATGTCTACACAACACAGATTTCTTCTCAGAGAGATTTCGAGATGGCATATTTTCAAAACCTATGTTTAGGACTTATAATGAATTCTCAAAAAAAAATTACTTTCCATAGTAAATGTCAACCTTGCTCGATCACAATGTATGAAAAAAATTTTTTTTTTTTTTTTGAGAATTCAATATTGTTCTCATAGCCAAAGATGTTCAGCATGACTAACCCAACATAGATTTCGAAAATATGCCATCTCGAAATCTCCACCCAGTATACAGGGAAGTCATCTCGCACAGCGCTTAAGGTGGACTCCACTCGAAAACTTCTCTTTTACTTAATTTATCGGCTAGACCTACCTTTATATAATCTTTAGCGTGTCCCCAATCTCTTTTGCTGTCCAAATTCCCCAGCTCCAAACAAGTCATCAATCCTAACGTGATCTTCGCGACTCCTCTAGTAATCTTCCTCGTCACGAAGTTCTCACCACGTCTCGGGCTTTCATGGTTAAATAGGAGGCCGTTGCAAGCAAACATACCATATGCTTCCCTGTAGTTTACCACTATCCAATAACCGTAGAGTTTTGCGCAGGCTGTATAAGAAAAAGGTTGTGTGTTAAGTTTGATTATGAATTGGAGTTGAATCCTGTCAAAAAGGTCAGAATAACACTTACCATACGGCGATCTAGGATAAAACGGAGTCTTCTCCGTTTGTGGTACTTCAACCACCTTCCCATACAGCTCTGACGTAGACGCCTGGTATATCCTGGTCTCTTTCTCGAGGCCAGCAGCGCGAACTGCCTCCAGTAACCTGAGGGTGCCAAGTGCGTCAACCTGCGCCGTATACTCGCTGAGTTCGAACGATACCTTCACGTGAGATTGCGCACCTAAATTGTAGATTTCTTTAGGACGTGTCTGGAAGTTAGCAAATAATTTGTGGATTTAAGTTATTATTATTATTAAGTATATTCTCCGATTGAGTTCATCACCATCGAAATTGGCTCAAATCGCTATTTATTTACGATACAAGTCCGTGTTTGGGTCACAGAAATTCATATGTGTAACATATTTTAACACAACCGGTCCAGTATATTCGAAGCAAATCGGCTGTGACAGACGGACAGACAGACGCACGAGTGATCTTATAAGGTTTCCTTTTACCTTTTGAAGTACGGAACCCTAAAACGTCTGAACATATATTTTCTGTGTGTTCATTTTCGGTTAGAAATGAGTTTTGGATAAAAACAAGTCAATTTTGAATACAAGAATAAAGTAGGAAAAGGCATAAATCTTTACGGCCACGGCCCAGCCAGGCATTAGAGTTTAAGTAAAGCCGTAATACTTTTAATTGTTAGTACGCGTGAGTAGTCCATTAAAAGATTATCTAAAATTGCAAATTACAGTTATTCAAGTTTTATCTTTAACAATTAGAGATAAGGTGGTCATTGTCATCATTTCAAGTACTTATTAGTATTTTTATCTATCCGCCTACGATGTTTCATTAGTTAATTTAAACTCGTGATAAAGCGAAAAAATGACTGTATTTCGTAACTTAGAAATTAGAAACACCGATTGACTGAAGTGCGTATGTTCATGAGTTCGAAATACGTTTATTCGAATATATGCTTTTTATTATATTCATTATACTGCTGTTTATTATGAATTTTCCTTGAAAGCAGTGTTACCTCCACCATATTGATTATTGGCAGGAATAATCAACAGGAAAAAAAAATATATAAGCACAATAAATTACAGAATCTTGTTTCATATTTTAAGCTGAATGAAACCCAAGCTAATTTACAAACTCATTAAAAATATTAGTTGAAAATATTTTATCATTGGAGGGCGTAAAGACAAGCCACGTAATGTGTATGAATAATTATTACTTCAACCGATATGTAATACTGTTTGCCTTCAATCATATTTAAAAAAACCTGTATCAATATGTAGCCTTCACGACTGCTATTTATATTCTTAATAATTTGAATGAGGCACATTTTTCCATTGTTTTTAAGGTGGGTAGTGACTTGTGTTACGGGGCGTTATGTACACACGGCTACACATCAAGCTATACATTTCCAGTATAAGCTGATCTCGCATTGTATAGGATTTACGTACAATGAGAGTTCAGCTTATACTGGAAATGTATAGCTTGATGTGTTGCCGTGTGTACCATTCGCAGCGGGCATGATACTTTACGCCATGTGCAAAATCTGTGTAATTGCTCGCTTGTTTTTTTTTTTTACTGTTTATAGGCCTGTGTTTGACCGCAATCTCACCATGGTAAGTGATGATGCGGCCGAAGGTGGTAAGCACACAAAGCCTAGAAGGAACTGGCTCTCAAGTGCAGCTGTCGGAACACACCGACCGACACCGGCGACAGATTTTCAACTTGAGGGTGGTAGCCAGCCAGGCGGGTACTACAAAGTACCCTACCACCGTGCTATGGTTTCCTCACGATGTTTTTCTTCACCGAAAGCTAAAGGTCATTGTAGGATTCGAACCCGGGACCTTCGTCTCGGTATCCGACGTCACTACCACTGAGCTGTCATCGCCTTAAATCGTAAATCGTTGCGAGAGCTGTACTGACTGCAAGAATGCTCGCTGTGTAACACGTTACATTACACACCATAACGCCAGTCAGTACCCGCCTTAAGATATGCAATAAAGTTTTTCCACTTGCAGCTTTCTGATATAATTTTATTTGGCACACCATTGAAATAATTATCCTGGGATATTCCTCACACACGGCTATCTGAACCCAAACTAAGTAGAGCTTCTACTATGGAAACCAGATGCTAAAATTTCATACTCACACAATACTATTGCAATTCCATTATCATTGAGCCGACGTGTGCAATCTACTAATTCATAATGGTCTCATACTGAACGAAAATAATTTTAAAAATTTCAAAACGTACAACTAAAAGATCATTGTGGCATGATTGTAGGTTCAGTGGAAAATCATCGGAAAGCTATTATGGCGCCATTATGACGTTATTGTGTTGGTATACTACCAAAACTGTAAAATATGTCAATTTTGACACCACTGATAGTTCATTGGAAAACAATTGTAATAGCAGACTTGGGCCCCTGATATACTAAATAAATTGTAGGACATGCAGACATGTTCACGCACACAAATGCATGTTCTGGGAATCGAAGCAACCACCTGCGGCGTGATCAGTGGAATCTTAACCAACCACACCAACTGGCCCGTCTCATTGTTCCAAAATACCTTCGTTTAATAAGGAAGGACTAATAAAATATACTGGAAACTATACCTTAACAATAATACTAATGAGGCATGTAGTATCGGTCAGATCTCCATAGTGAAGGTGCATACGCCCCCCAGTGTGGCAAGCTGGTTGGCTGTATAAGTGCTGTATTCTGCCAGTGTTAAAGGATGATGAGCGTCTTAATATTCCATGTACTTCATAGCCCTTCTCAATGAGGAATTCTGCTAGATATGAACCATCCTGAAAGAGAACAGTTGTTCAGTAATGTGGAACATGCTTTATACTATGGCTGGGATCTTTGAGAGCATGTACCTACTGTTGTTTAGTGTTCATGTTTAGGTAAGTGTACAGAAAAAAATTCTTTGATAGTGCTTCACCTTATTATAAAACTTCTGTGTACATTTTCATACTTCAAGACCCCTGCTTAAGCCATACATTAAGTCATCTGGCTGGCTAGCACCTATCGGTGTGTTCCGACAGCTGCACTTGAGAGCCAGTTCCTTCTAGGCTTTGTGTGCCTACCACCTTCGGCCACATCATCACTTACAATAGTGAGATTAAGGGCAAACAAAAGTAAAAAAAATATATAAGTCTGTCAGTGTACTATGCAGATAAAATTGAATGTTTGATGCAAACCTTAACTAAATTCCTAGGCTTGGATTAAAATCCTAGGCCAACTAGGTTCCCTAAAACTTCCTCCCATATTCTTAACAAATGCCCAACTTCTGCAATTGTTTTATTGGTGTTATCTACCAGAGGTGAATCCCTAAACCACTGAAAAAGGCTGGTTTTAAAACTGTAGCCAATGTGTTTGGTGTCAGCCAATGTGTCAAGTTGTGTATGGTGGCTATACACATTACAGGAATTATTATGTGGCAATCATAAAACTATTACACCGGCGTGTCACACCTATTATTATTTACAAATCCAATTTCAATAAGACTGACCTGTCCCGTTATGCCGGTAATAAGGGCTATTTTCTTGTTATTACTGGAACTGGATCCTTCGCCCGACATTGCGTAAATTTTATTGAAATTTTAAACTTTATATTTTCGAGTCAATGGGCGTAAAACACGTCCGCACAGTGGGAGCAGGCGCGCGTTGGATGGTGATTCGCTTACTAAACTTCGCGCTTTGATAACCTTATCAAAACAACATAAACTGTATAGGAAAACACGAAATAGGTAGCTGTTATGCTTTCAATTCAAAAATTGCGGTCAATTTCAGAAATATAAGAAAACCGGTAACTGTTTTCTCAAAAAATGTTGTTACAAATAAAATGTTCTTCAGGAAAATACAAGGCTAAAATAAAAAATTATGAAATTACAAACAAACAGAACAGAACTTAGATTCAGGATTAGGTAGATATGTCACTAAAATAATAATAATTACGAAAGCGAGATACGTATATGGCAAAACGTGTATGTGTGAGCAGGACTAAGCATATTTTTTTGTCCCTATCTCGCGTATAGGTTTCTATTCTTGACATCAGTGTCAAAATCGGTGTCGTTGAACTCGTTGATGGCAAACAAGTTTCTGGTTCCAAAAGATATTTTGTTGATGAGAGCTTTAAAATCCTAATTGAATGTTATTTGTGCCTTTTTTATATTCTCAAAGATATTGTTTAGTGTGCAGTGATGGTGAATTGTTGTGTAATTGGTTGTAAAAGCCGTAGTGAACGAAATGAACCAAACATAACCTTTCATCGGTAAGTAGATTTTTTTAATTGATACAGTAAGGAAATCAAAGGATTACTATACTCAAGTGTATTTTCTGTCAATATCATGCAAATTTAATAGATAATTTCGTCGAAAAACGATGATCAACCAAATTTGTTTTTAGTGCTAACCGACCAAAGTGTGAGGCTTATTATTGTGGGGTGGTTAACTATGGTACTACGTGTCATTCGTAAATAGTCGGATTATAAGTTGATGGGGATACCAGCATTTTATAAATTTTACCACTTTATTAATTTTAGCACTAACCAATAACGACGATATATGTCATGTATTATGAAATCAAATATAGGTATTGTCAGCGACGCGAACTGATTATGTGAAGTGCCTAAGTGTGTGTGTTTTACCTAAGTTGTATATAAGAAATAATTTTAAGTGTGAAATGTAAATATTTAAGTGCTAGTATTAATTTAAGTGCGAAATTATTCATATTATAAGGTCTAAAGTATTAATTTAAGGTTTTAGGTAAGGAAAGAAATAAAGGTTTTTAGTTTTGTGTTAACTTATTTCGAGAAAAAGAGGGCCTCTCAAGTAGTAGCACCGTTTAATGACGCGGCGTTACCGACACGAGAGCCACTTGAGGTTTTTCAATTTTATCTCATAAGAAAATAGAGATATTTATGTAATTCTTTTTATATAATGTGTAGAAAAGTAAGGTCTATCTAGTAAATAAGTTAATTTTGTAATGAGAAAGCCATTTCCTAAGGAAAACGCAATTATAAGGAAAAACCGCTATAGAAAGAGATAGGAACACGGTTAGGAAGGGACAGAACATCCCGCAGAAAGAAACGGGACTTAGTGGGAAAGAGATAGCATCAAAACAAACCGCGAAATTGTGTCAAGGTTGCGACCTTCTTTCTGATTGGTTAAAAATAAATTATTTCCGGGCTTCTGATTGGTCACAGTACATTGGCCGACAGTATAAAAGTAGCGCGGTTTCCTTCGGAATGGCAAACTACCATCGCAGTATTCCTCGATATGGAAAAGGCGTTCGATAGAGTATGGCATGCAGGTCTGCTGCACAAACTCTCGACGACAGAGACTCCCCGTCGCATAGTGAAGGTGATCGCATCCTTCCTGGAAGACAGAAGATTCAGGGTGGGGGTCGAAGACACCACATCCAGCGAACGCCCAATAGCGGCTGGCGTGCCCCAGGGCAGCTGCCTCTCGCCGTGCCTGTATTCCCGATACACTGACGACATCCCCCTGGAAGAGGGATCCCAGCTGGCTCTATTTGCAGACGATGCGGCGTACTATGCCACGTCGGTAAGCAGGACCCACGCCGCATCCAAATTACAGACAACACTAGACGCACTGCCAGACTGGCTCTCCAGGTGGAGACTATCTGTCAACGTTGGGAAAACGCAGGCCATAATGGTAGGCGGCGCCCGGAAATTCCCCCCTCCCCTACGACTCCAGGAAGAAGCTATCATATGGTCCACAAGTGCCAAGTACTTAGGAGTGACCATTGATAGAGGACTGACAATGAAGCTCCACGTCAGGAACATCATTGGGCAGACCAGGACCGCCCGCGCACTACTGCGTCCAGTCTTAGCCTCCCCGCGCATCCCTCTAAGGGTGAAGCTCGGGGTGTTCAAGACTTACATAAGAAGCCGCCTCACATACGCTGCCCCCGCCTGGTACGCACTCACAAGCGAGTCCACCAAGGGGCAGCTTCGTGCGCAGCAAAGCCTCACACTGCGCACGATAACGAACGCCCCGAGATATGTAAGAAATGCCACCATCCAGAGGGACCTACGGGTCGAGAGCCTGGACGCCTTCATCGCCCGCCTTGCGAAGAGGATGTTCGCGCACGCGGACGAGTCATCCCTGGAGCATATCCGGGGACTGGCCCCTTGGCGCGCACTGCCCACAAATCGCAAGGCCTTCCCGCGAGACCTGGTCGCCGAGGAAGATATAGAAGCAGAGGACGTGGGGCCTCCATAACATTAACGCCGCCCGTTTTACAACCGGTGACCGCTCCTGCTGGGCCTCCACTGGTACCGCCAGTGGTCTCACCTGGTAGGGCGGACCGCACGGGCGGCGAATCCAATAGACAACCATAGGACAAGACAGCCCACAAAACAAATATAGACGCCAGAAGATTACCCAAGGACCCACCCGTTTTCACGGGTGGCGATTGAAACTCCAGGAAAGGGGTCCGCCCCGGATTTGGATCCCCATGTCCCGTGAGGGGCAATGAGAAGACCAGAGCGTTCCACGTGTCCCGAAAATGTCCCGAATACGTTCTACGCGCCCCAATCGTGTCCCGAGTAGGTCCCACACGTTCCACCCGTGTTCCAGGCACGTTCCCGCTTGTCCCGAAAAGTCCCGAAAAGTCCCGCGCGTCCCGCGCACCCCGTCTGCTCTTGCTACGCGCATCACCGCGCACCCCTCACCCCTCCCCCTTCGTGTTGCTACTCCGTCCCCGTCTCTCTCTCCTGATTCGCCCGGATCTGGTCGCGTCCTGAGTGACTTCGTCCAGCCGGTAGTCGTCGTTAATTTCATACAGTCCACTCTAAGG
The DNA here is from genome assembly GCA_951394255.1 of Polyploca ridens. NCBI lineage: Eukaryota > Metazoa > Arthropoda > Insecta > Lepidoptera > Drepanidae > Polyploca > Polyploca ridens. Next base: position 3,647,570 of record OX596257.1, on the reverse strand, counting down.
TTAAAGTAGGTCAGACCAAGTGTGCTCGCCACAGGTATTTTCTCTTTCAGATCCGCAAGGCTACTCTCTAAATGTGAAAATTTGCGAGTTTATATGGAAACAAAGGATAATTAGGTATTTAATTGTGTCTTCAGAATACATCACCTATCAGTACAGTATATACAATCAATAACTGAGGAGGTTGCGGTCAAAACGTGATAAGTCACAACTCATACAAAAAAAATCCTCTAGCCTGTACGAAACTATTTATTTTGTATCTAGGGTCTTAATTAAACTATACTTCATCAATCCCGTGTTTTATTATGACTTCTATAAAGTTATAACAATATCACCTGCCACACCATTGATAAATTACGACTCGTAGTAAAACCTAAATGCCCAATACCAGTTTACCCACAAAATGGGGTAAAAGTGTAAGTATGGCAGTATTAATTGTACGTAGCTGTATTATATGTAAATATATCGAACTATAGCTATCTTCTTCGCCATTCGCTGACTGCAAATCTACCTAATCTTCAATCTACGGAACAGAATCACTGACAGTGCTGCGGTACTGCCAGCTCAAAGCCACAGATTAGTTACTAGTTACTCCGTAACTCAAAGCAAAGAGTACCTTTTTATATCTGAGATGCCAGTTATAGAGTTGGCAGCTAACTCTTCTAAACGAAAAGGAGCTGCCACTGCCAGTCCCTTAAAAAAGCGCTAGATAGAGCTACGTAGGTACTGTTTAGGATATATAAATGTCAGAAAAAGACAGCTGTTGGGAAAAACCGTAGGGAAATACCCTATATTCAGCACCAAATTCTAACTGAAACATAACACCCAATAAATTGAAGTGACTACCATGTATTTTTTTATAATATTTCGCATGAGTTAGCACGGCTGATATACAAAAATATTAAAGTAAACAAACTTTTTATTTTTATTTTTCAGAAATGGTAGTAATAAATTTATAATCATCTGATTCTTAGAATTTCTTCATTAACCTGTGATACGATTCCGATTGCTCCAAATGTAGCAGATAGTCGGACTGCGTCAGTTTTCGACATAATTTTTGATTATGGAAAAAGTGCTAGATTTTGCGCAAGGCGCTAAAACGAGCCGTACACAAAAAAAGCGCTAGATCTGGTGCCGAAAGTGCTAAGTTGGCAGCACTGATCACAGAATAAATAGGGAGGACTTTTTGGCGGGAACTTGCAGAGTGACGTTGTGTTTTCATTTTTATTTTCATAAATTCGTGTATGGTGTATAGTGTGTAGTTTTATTGCATATTATCGGTGGTATTTTATCCAATAAAGATCAATCCATATGCACCAGTGAAGCGAAATGAAACGAATTATGTATATCGTGACTTTACAAGTTGTCTGTATGCGACTGAAGGACTTTGTATCCATGGTCATGAACAAATAAACAAATAAAAATAAAAAACAAAAAAAATTGTCAAACGTTTAGGTAGGTATTGTAGGTAATGTCTTTGGGTAATGTATTGAGAAATAATACCTATCTATCTATGTTGTTCTTAGAAATAATTTTATTGTGAAGAGATTTCTATCATTCTAATAGTTTATGTGACTACTATTCTTCCGTGTATTGTATATTTTTGTTTGCCTTCTGACGCGGCGCTTCTTATCTTCAAAGTTATTTACTCCGTTCTGATCTTGAGAGTCTGACGAAATGCCTGAAATCAAGATAACTCCGCTTGGAGCTGGCCAGGATGTCGGCCGGAGTTGTATTCTTCTGTCTATGGGAGGTAAAAACATCATGCTTGATTGTGGAATGCACATGGGTTATAATGATGAGAGACGCTTTCCCGACTTCTCGTACATCGTCCCTGAAGGCCCGATCACAAGTCAGATAGACTGTGTCATCATATCTCACTTCCACCTCGACCACTGCGGTGCTCTACCCTACATGTCCGAAATGGTCGGATACACTGGCCCAATCTACATGACCCACCCTACTAAAGCTATCGCACCAATATTACTGGAAGACATGCGCAAAGTTGCTGTTGAACGAAAAGGTGAATCCAACTTCTTCACATCACAAATGATAAAAGACTGTATAAAGAAGGTTACAGCAGTAACCTTACATCAATCCGTCATGGTAGACAATGAACTGGAAATCAAGGCTTATTACGCTGGTCATGTGCTAGGAGCAGCCATGTTTTGGATCAGGGTAGGCTCCCAATCGGTTGTATACACAGGTGATTACAATATGACACCAGATAGACATCTCGGAGCTGCATGGATTGATAAGTGTAGGCCAGACTTACTTATTACAGAATCAACTTATGCTACTACCATAAGAGACTCAAAACGTTGCCGTGAGAGAGATTTTCTGAAAAAAGTGCATGAGTGTGTGGATAAGGGAGGCAAAGTTCTCATACCTGTATTTGCTTTAGGAAGAGCTCAAGAACTTTGTATTTTACTAGAAACATATTGGGAGAGAATGAATTTAAAGTTTCCAGTGTACTTTGCTTTGGGTTTAACAGAGAAGGCAAACAATTACTACAAAATGTTCATAACGTGGACCAATCAGAAGATTAGAAAAACGTTTGTGCAGAGAAATATGTTTGATTTCAAACATATCAAGCCTTTTGACAAATCTTACATTGATAACCCTGGAGCCATGGTGGTTTTTGCAACACCTGGAATGTTACATGCTGGCTTATCACTGAGCATATTCAAGAAATGGGCTCCACATGAACAGAATATGGTTATAATGCCAGGTTTCTGTGTACAGGGTACTGTCGGTCACAAAATACTAAATGGAGCCAAAAAGGTTGAGTTTGAAAACAGACAAGTGGTAGAAGTTAAAATGGCAGTTGAATACATGTCATTCTCTGCTCATGCTGATGCCAAAGGTATAATGCAATTGATACAATATTGTGAGCCAAAAAATGTTCTGTTGGTGCATGGTGAGGCCCAGAAAATGGAGTTCTTGAAGGATAAAATTGAGCAAGAATTTAAAATTAGTTGCTTCATGCCAGCAAATGGAGAAACTTGCACTATTAACACACCAACAAAGATTCCTATAGATGTATCATTAAGGCTGCTTAAAGCAGAGGCTGTAAGGTATAATGCTCAGCCTCCAGACCCAAAAAGACGGAGGATTGTTAATGGCATACTTTGTGTGAGAGATAACCGTTTATCGCTTCTTGATATTGATGAAATGTGTGATGAAATTGGAATAAATAGGCATGTAATTCGTTTCACAAGTACTGTACGATTTGAGGATCCAGGTCCAGCAGTGAAAACAGCTGAGAAATTAAAGACTTTGCTGGCGGAGAAGCTGGAAGGCTGGACCATCACAATATCTGATGGCAACATATCTGTTGAATCTGTTCTCATTAAAGTGGAGGGAGAAGATGATAGTACCAAAAACATTTATGTTTCATGGACAAATCAAGATGAAGATTTAGGTAGTTACATTTTAGGGTTGTTGCAATCTATGGTCCAATAATTTTAAGTGAAATCAATGATGTAGTTTTAAGAAAAAAGTCGAATTATGTAACAAAAAAGGTTTTTATTAATAAATAATTGGAGTATTAAAGAATAATTTATGTACACCAAGTAATATCGATGTTGCATTTCCCTTGATACCACAAGTATTGCAGCCCGTTCAATCGAGTCATGGCTTTAAAATTGTCTTCTTTGAGTTTAATTTGTGGTTTCTAAAAATAGAAAAATTATTAGAAATTTTACAATTTTATTTATTGTTTATAGGCCTGTGTTTGACCGCAATCTCAACATGATAAGTGATGATGCGGCCGAAGGTGGTAAGCACACAAAGCCTAGAGCGAACTGGCTCTCAAGTGCAGCTATCGGAACACACAGAAAGGTGCTTGGCGACAGATTTTCAACTTGAGGGTGGTAGCCAGCCAGGCGGGTACTACAAAGTACCCTACCACCGTGCTATGGTTTCCTCACGATGTTTTCCTTCACCGAAAGCTCAAGCTCATTGTAGGATTCGAACCCGGGACCTTCATCTCGGTATCCGACGTCACTACCACTGAGCTATCATCGCCTTAATTCAATTATAGAAGCTACTATACAAACATGTTTAGGTAGGTGGGACCCTATTACGAAGCCTCCGCTGTCCGTCCGTCCGTTCCTCTGTTTGTCAGTGGACTGTATCTCATGAACCGTAATAGGTAGACAGGTGAATTTTTCACATAATGTGTATTTCTATTCCTTATAGTCAGCTAACACCGAGACGCGATGCGGCGCGCACTTTTTATGACTATCTTAAAAGTGCCCTGTCGCATCTCGGTCTAGGTTTTAGCTTACCATAAGGAAGGAATCAATGTAGGAATCAATAACGTTTTGACATATGATTTGACCGAACGAGCGAAGGGTCTCCGTTTCAGCTTGGACATAAATGCTTACGTATGTCTGTCTGGCTGTTCTCCTCAACAGGTCGCACTTCTCAACCGATTCTCATGAAATTTTGAGAGCAGTGCCTCTACCATGAGTTTTCTACACTAACGTAATCTACACACGCTAGCGACTACGGTGAATATTTTGTATAACGAACACAGCCTCTAGTGGATACTTTTGGAAGCATAAACGAAAAGCAAAATATTTCACCGTAGTCGCTAGCGACTGTAGATTACGTTAGTGTTGAAAACTCATGGTAGAGGCACAGGTTCGGTAATTAATATAGAATTTTGTTGTCGATTCTACTCGACGTAAAAATTATATTATAATAATCGAGACGAGACAATAGTATACCTACATACAGCGCCGGCCCTCATCCTTGATCAAGGTGAGAGCCAGTTCCTTCTAGGCTTTGTGTGCTTACCACCTTCGGCTGCATCATCACTTACCATGGTGAGATTGCGGTCAAAAACAGGCCTATAAACAGTAAAAAAAAAGGTAGAGCGAGAACATGTTTTGGCGCCCCCTAGCCACCTGGCGCCTAGAACGACGGCTCCCATCGCTCTACCCTAGGGCCGGCGCTGTATACCTACATAAATCTATTATATTGCCATGCGCAAATCACAAAAAAATCAAATCAAATTACGTATCATATGATAGAAAGCGTAATAAATTGAAATGCAAGAAATATTCGTTTAAACTTAAAAATTTGGACCATCCATCTTAGCTTACAGCAAATAGTCAGATACTGTTTGTTTGAAGGTTTATCCGGGCTTATCTCAGAAATTGCTCAACTCATATGAACATAATACTGAAATTTCAATATCTCCATTTGCTTTTGTACTTACCATGGGAGGTGGCAGTAATCTTCTAAAATCACCTTTATGCAGGAATTCCCTATGTGCCCTCAATATACTGTGTCTTAATTTGCCATCGAGGCAGGGCTTACAAAGAGCACAAAGCGGAATAGAACCACAGTCATCTTTGCAAACTGAGCTACATTCCTCGCCCCATACTGCTATGTTCTTTTGTGAAGATACCATGCTCTGAGCTGCTACTTGATCGCTGAAAAATGTATCATTATTTAAAAATATTCTTGGCAGGTTAAGTGCCCTGTTTTTTTTCTCTAGGTTCGACCACAAATCTCACCGTGGCAAGTGATGATGTGGCCGAAGGTGGTAAGCACACAAAGCCTAGAAGAAACTGGCTCTCAAGTGCAGCTGTTGGAATAATCGATAGGTGCTTGGAATGGTGACAGATTTCCAACTTGAGGGTAGTAACAGATGACACAATGTATGGCCTAAGGCGTAGGATTATAAGAATGAAAATATGCACAGGAGTTTTATAGTAAGGTGAGTACTGACAAAGGATTTTTTAGGATTGAAGCTGTCGGACTCGGAACACATCGATATTTGCTTGGCGACAGATTTTCAACGGGTGGTAGCCAGCCAGGTGGGAACTACAAAGTACCCTACCACCGTGCTATGGTTTCCTCACGTTGAGTTTGAAGAAGGAGATATGCTACTTTTTATTCCGGGAATGCGGGTGAAATCGCGGGAGACAACTAGTGTTAGATAATTAGGTAATTCCCAACGTGACATAATAACTCAAATTATGAATACATTTATTTTTTACGTGATTGTGAATCGAGATGAAAATAAAAAATGTGTAACAAACGCAGCGACACGCGCGAACGTAACATAGGTAGGCAGGTACATATATAGAAATTCAAAAATCTTAATATACAACATGATTACAACTTTATTGTCGATTACGTAAGAACTATTTATTTTTCCCTACATTTAGCACATACCTATTTTGATTGATGTACCTAAGCTATGTTATGAAACATTTGACGCCAAATTATACCTACTAATTGGTACAGTTATATCACAGATTACTATACAATCCTCTGTGGTTATATATAGAATTTTTAATACTCTTTGTGGGTCTTACAGTTTGTTTGGTACGCACGATATGCCCCAAATAGGTCTTAAACTCAGTAATGAGAAAGTACTTTTAGCTAACGACCTAGTATTAAGTTCAGCAGTTAACTCCTACGCCATCGTCAATTCGTCACACACCCACATTCCCGCTTTTTTACTACACAATAGATTCTAAATGATATTTCCATAGTTGATTCGATTGTAATTGACGCCGGAATTCTATGTACTCGTGTTTAGTCGATTAGGATCTGTTTTTTTTTTTTCAATGATTGATAAACCTCTGCTATTCTTCTGATAAGCCAATAAGTACAAAAAACTTTTCTAATTTCTTAAACAGACAGATTCCACTTGAAATAAAAAACAACCCCAGTGGTGGATCTCTTTGGGTGTCATGCTGGTGAAATAATGCATGTCGAATTATCGTTTTGTTGCCAAAAGTAGTGAGTTTACAAGTGTAAAAATTCCTGAAACTTTCCGAAAGTTTTTAGTGGGCTTCGTCATCCCGCGTCATTGGATGAAATTGATTAATGGTATGTTCATTGCGATAACCATATAACTTTTAGTGAATTCAGAATAACAAATCCGTGATGGTGGTCAGTGGCGTAACTATACCATCTGGGGCCCGTGGAAAATTCTTTTGATGGGGCCCTATCAGTAAAAATCGTCACGTTGTACTCAGTTTAATTTTAATAAACTTCATTATTTTCAGTGTACTCAATTACACGTTGTATATGTCCCACTAATGGCCATAGGCCTCCTCTCTTAGGCGAGAGGGAATGGTCTGTAGTCCCCACGCTATCCCTATGCGTATTGGAGACTTCACATCCTATCCATAGAACATAATATCTCAATGCATTCATAATCTATTTACTAGCTTTTCGGTGAAGGAACAACATCGTGAGGTCTGTAACTCAGGTACAATGTAAAAAAATATTTTTGAATTCGCAGCCTCTTGGGTCGGGGGCCCATGGCATTTTGCCAGCCCTGCCACCCTATTGTTACGCCACTGATGGTGGTCCTCAGGAACTGCCACATAGCACGCAAAACCTAGAATTGGTATTCAAGCGAAGCTGCCAAATCTATAGACTGACAGCTTTGAAGATTTCAAACGCTTGGTTTATGGCCTGTCCAAACACAGCTGCACCAACGCAAACATTTTCACAGAGGCAGTGGGACGAGCCGCTCAGCAGGCTTATACATAACTCTCTTATAGAGTCTTCTAATAATGCTGCTGAGCGAGCTCGTCTCATCGCTTCAACGAAATGGGAGTCAGGGCTCTGGCTTCATGCATTACCTTCCCCCAACATCGGCACGTTGCTAGACAATGCTTCATTCAAAATTTGCTGTTGCCTTCGATTAGGAGCAAAATGTATTGTGCCACATCGCTGCCTTTGTGGAGACAGTGTTGGACATCTTGGCCATCATGGCCTCTCGTGTTGTAGGAGTGCTGGGCGGATGTCACGGCATGCGGCCATTAATGATCTTATCCGCCGATCTCTTGTCACCGCTGGCGTACCAGCCATTTTAGAACCAAGTGGCTTGGTGCGGGACGATGGCAAGAGACCGGATGGAATGACTTTGGTGCCCTGGAAGTTGGGACGACCATTGGTTTGGGATGCTACATGCGTCGATACCTTGGCACCGTCTCACCTTCCAGACACTTCAGTCATGGCCGGTGCCGCTGCCGCCCAGCAAGAATGCCTGAAGCGCCGCAAATATGCATCTATAGGCAATGGATGCATTTTTGTGGCGTTCGGTGTAGAAACGCTGGGGCCGTGGGGCCCGGATGCCCATCTTTTGTTGAGAGGAGGTCTCACGGCCCCTTATTGAGACCTCACGTGACAAGAAGGCTGGTGTCTATCTAGGACAACGGATCAGCATTGCCATTCAACGTGGCAATGCCGCCAGCCTTCTTGGCACGTTTACACAGGGCAGCGATCTGGCACAACTTTTTTACTTGTAAATATTTAGATTAGATATATTTTGTAAATAGGATTTTCTTTTAATTATTATTTAAGTAGGTATTGTAAATATTAAAAAAAAAAAAAAAAAAAAAAAAAAAAAACTAATTAAATACCCATTTAAAATGGTAAATAAAGTTGTTCACCGCACAGAGCCGCAGTTTTGAGAGAGGTAGAGTAGAGCATAGAGTTTATGAGCTCAAGGAGCAGCTCGACTGGGGAAGTACCTCCACCTTACAGAATACCGCAGTCAAATAACTTTGTTGTGTGTTCCTGCCCGTGAGTAAGATGGCCAGACCTCATTGGGGAGGGGGGAAGGGTCAGCTATGCTATTCTGTAAAAGGTAAATCATCTCGAAAGTCATCTCGCAACTCACCTCGCAACTCGATTTGGCGTTGAATTATATTTCAGAATACCAAATCCTACTGAAAACCGTCAAAATACGCACCTGTCGTAGTACATCTCACTTCCGTCATCATTCGGTGGCGCTAGTGTCAAACTCACTGATTTTAAGAATAGGAAACTCTAATCTCATCGAATATTCAGAAGTGATATTGCAAATGAACTTTACAGAATAGCACTACCTCAGAGTATATAAATACTACGTGCACTACTGTACTCGGTAAAGCGTGAGTGATGCCTCGTATGTTGCAAGCGTCCATATTGCTACGGTAACCGTTTCATCAATCTGGCCGTATGCTAGATAACCGACTTCGTTGTTTAAAAAAAAAAAGAAACCAGGAGTTTCTTTGTTTTTTTTAAACAAAGAAACTCCTGGCTACACGATACACGATCACAGAATCGAACTAAGGCTCTGCTGGGATTGGTTTTTAGAACTAGAACTCTAGAACGCCACCCAATATTCAAATCTAGTTCGCTACATATTTAAAACATTCTGAATTGTTTCTGGAGACATTAAATATGGGGTTGCTATCTTGCTGACCTAAGCAGTCGTAAAATACGTGAATGGCAGCTTGTGACGAGGTTTGTATTGTATTGTATTGATTGTATGTAAGCAATATATTGCTGACGTATCATTTCCTTAACTTTTTCTAAATGGAACTTCAGTTTATATGAAAACGTATGATTTTTGTTTCGCTTGTTGCTAGTTAGTGAGGAATACCCAGTGGCTCAGAATTTTTGTTAATTTACAAAGGCTGTTTAAAATAGAAACAATTTTGCCCGAAATGTCCAAACCTTGCTCAAACTCTCCGACATTTATATCCTTTGTATATTTTCAGTAGGTTAAAAACATTTTTATATCCACATTTAGCGAAAAAGTTTGTGTGTAAGTTGGAAAAGTAGGTACTTTTTTCACGAATTCTAATTCGGATACCATTTTACTTCTTCACAATGCTTCATGAATCGTCGATTTGACGTCAAACTGGCAGAGTTCGCCTAACCTTTACCATTTACAAACGACGAATTTGAACCTTATTTAAACAACGTAAAAGTCTGAACTCACCTGTTAGGTAAATCATACCCTTGATTAGAGATGCCAGAGAGTGAAAAAAGGTTATAGAGCACTTGCTCATAGAGTAGCTGATTTGGTGGATAATGCGCCGAGCTCAAGTTAGGTGACATGTTGGCTTCCAGTAGGTACACTCTTAGATCCTCATCCAGGACGAGGTCAAATCGCATCATTTCGAAGAAATTGTCCTGGGATGGGTAGTTCTTCAGCTGAAATTGATTTACATGATGAAAAGGTGGTTGTTTAAAGTCCGCAACCTCTACCTCTGATGGTAAGTGGTTACGTAGCCTATGGACGATTGCAGAATGCGGGGTATACATTTCCGACTCTTCTCCCCTCTCCAATGAGCTCTGGCAGCCTTACTCACGCGATTTGGCTGTGGTGTTCTAGGAGGTACTTCCCCAATTGAGATGCTCTTTCAGCAAAAAAAACTATGCTCTACCTCTCTTTATGAAACTTTGAGAAACGGCATTAACCTCTTTAATTAAAATGGAAACAACTATTTGTCAATTGTGTGTTATCTATATTGATACTTGTAAGTACTATTATATTATTCTGTGGTAAAGATTAATTAAATTAATAAACCTCCATTACTACCCACACTTTGTAGGTGACAGACACCTGGTTTCCATAATGTCCACCATTACTCAAACAGAAGAACTAAGTACTAACTGTAGTTATGGGATACGTTAAGCTTGCATAAAGTAGTTAAAATATTACTTCCGTATATATCTTCCTATTTTCAACAATATTAAAGCCACAGACATAAATCTAAATAGATAAAGCAAGTCCCTTCATCCGTATGAAAACCAAGCGTGTAACTTTTTCTTGTACCTACCATAATGTCACAAGATTGATTTAGTTAGGCTGGCATTAGATTTTTGTGAAAATGAAGCTTTCCTATTTGCAGCTAAACATATCCCTCGCTACACATCTCTGGTGGACATGCAGCCTTATGCGAGTTCCCTGTCCGCGCGAAACAGTTTCAAAAGAAGAACATTGTGTCCCATTTTTGCACAGATTTTGACACGCGAAGTACATACACTCGCGTCATCTATTTAGATATAGGTATATCTGTGGTTGAAGCCTATGGTTGAAACGATGAGGAAATGGTAAGTGATTATAATAACTCTTCTCTTTTCTAAATCATTAATCAGTCAGTTACTCCTAATTGTATCTTTTATTATGTTATTTAAGTCATCAGTCAGTCAACAAATATGTCCAAATTACTCCTTATATACCTATTTACGAGTATACAGGGTGAATTTTTTTTTCTAGCCAGTGAGGGCAACTTCTGAACTACAGGTCTTAGAGAAAAACGCTGAAGGGGACCCCGAGCTAAATTTTGAAGAAAATAAAAATGCCATTAAAAAAAAAAAATGTTTTTTTTTTTTTTTTTCAATTTTTTTTTTCTTTTTCTGCTTCTACTTCACAATACGAACAAAATGATGTATGACAATCTTCGTCTGAAGTTGCTAGAAGTTATCAAAATTGACCTCAATTTTTTTGTCAGAATGCTAAGAGCCAATTCTTTATGGCTAAACATAGTGAGGTCCCTGCGAGATCTGCTCCACCTCGTCAAACTTTACGCAGCATAAAACCATGGTCAAGGAAAATATAAAATAATATTTTGGATAACTTCTAGCAACTTGAGAGCAAGATTGTCTTACATAATTTTGTTCATATTGTGACGAAGAAGCAGAATTTCGAAAAAAAATTTTTTTTTTAAAAAAAACAATATCTTCGAAAATACATTTTTTTTTAAATAAATTTTAATGGCATTTTAATTTTCTTCAAAATTCAGCTCGGGGTTCCTTTCAGCGTTTTTCTCTAAGACCTGTAGTTCAGAAGTTGCCCACACTGGCTAGAAATAAAAATTCGCCCTGTATACTTTAAATAGGCACTAGGCAGGTTAATAACTTACAGCTTCAATAACATAATGTTCCTTTTTAAGAAACACATCAGCGATTGCATTTTGCACCTCGTCCCAAATCTTCGCGGGATCCTTGCCCTGAAATTAATATTTGAATGAGTTATTTATCAGAAGGGTTGTTCTACTGTGCTTCCCGTACATATTTTATATTTCAAAACTAGGGCACACGGGAGTCGATACGATCATATCCAAAATATGGAGCAGTTATCCCCGGATTCTCATACTTTAAGCGGAAAGGTGTAGGTACCTAAGTAGCTGTAGGCAGCTAAATGCTTGGTTTTCAATTCTATGATGGATGTACCTAACTACATTTGAGGCTCTATCGCTTTTTTTTACTATAAACAATGTGGTACCTTTTTGTGTAGTAAAAATAAGTTCTATTTTGTAAAGTGCGCGCCGCCTCGCGTCGCATCTAGTCTCGGTGTGAACTGACTCTAAGATGTTTGTTTTGACGGTCGAGGAACAAATTCTTTTAGAGAAGTAAAGAACGCTTTGTGGGGAATTAGCGGAATAGATTTCAAATAAAATGAACTTCTTTGCGCTTAGTCGCGGCATTCAAGCAGTTTTTAATAGATGGCGCTGGCTGTTTCATTTTATTTTTAATTTGAACGAATTTATAATTCAAACTTTTCTTTGTGATTTTTTCTTTTGTTTTTTTTTCATATTCTGCTTCGTTCTTGAGCCTGACCTGCTATAAAATTATCCCGGGCCTTTTAATATAATTTTATTTAAATTCATGACAAATATATCGCCAAACACCACTTACACAGATAAACATTCAGTAACACAATTTCACAACTTTACACTACATTTTAACAACGGTGTAAGTGCAGTGCAAGCTTCTCCGCATCGTGGGTAGGTGGTAGAGCTATAAGTCCTCAATTTTTCCATCGATTCCCGCAGATCAGCGCAAATCAACGGCCACAGGGTGAATCCTATGCCCGGCGTGATTAGCGCTTCTTTGGGTTAGTAGTTCAAAAGAGTAGGTTAACTTTGACGGGCCAGTTGGCGTAGTTGGTTAAGGTTCACCTTACGCGCCGCAGGTCGTGGGTTCGATTCCCACACAGGACATGCATTTGTGTGCATGAACATGTCTGTATGTCCTGAGTCTGGGTGTAATTATGTATATTAAGTATGTATTTACAAACAAAAAGTAGTAGTATTATATCAGTTATCTGGTTTCCATAGTACAAGCTCTGCTTAGTTTGGGATCAGATGACCGTGTGTGAGGAATGTCCCAGGATATTTATTTATTTATTTAACAAGGTTTATCAAGCGAACAATTTTGTTTTTACTGTGATTAGGCTTCAGTTTGACTATCTCACCATCACCATGGTAGGTGACGATTAAGAATCACACAAAGCCAAGAAGGGTCTGCTCTAGCTCTCATGTGAAATTCTCTTACCTTCGACTTTACGTAAACGTCGAAAGCATCCTTCATGCTGAATCCTAGCGCAGTGTAGGGATGAGCTAACGACGGCACCTCCCATGTTGGTAAATAGTCATCCCCAATTACATACTTGTCCAGATTCTTTGCATCAAACGGATAGTATTTTGCTGGACAATACCTGAAATATTAAACATCCGAAATAATTATTTTAGCGAGAAGCTCGTACCTACGCTGGTAAATACTCTTATGCCTGATAAAAGACCTCCTTTGCAGTCAAAATCAAAGCCAATTATTCAGTTCAGAGGTACTTATGAAGATGAAATCTATTTAAGTCACCACGCACCGGTTCGGTGCAGTCTTCAACTAAGAAGCATTTTTTCATATAATAACCAGAGCATAAACACAAAAATAACAACAAAAAATAAATAAAACAATATTTAACCTAAACAAGTTCACAATTATGGACACTACCGGCTTTTGAACAAGCATGAACGGTTCACTTGTGCAGTCACAGAATATTCAACTTGCAGACATATTTATGTCTTTGAAAACTAAATGAATAATTACCTGAATAACACGTCCCCCTTGTACCAATATACTCTCAAGGGGTTAACTGATGTCAATGCAACGTACACACCAATATCGAACTTATGTCCATCAACTAAGTACGGTTTTTGCACATACTCCTGCACGAAACTTTCCCCACTCGACAAATCAATTTCGCTCACGTTCCTTAGATACACACCTCTGTGCTGATTGTGCTTCTCCAAAAACAATGCGTTTTTATTCTCCTTAGCATATTTTAAAAACTCAACCTTATTCTGTGGCAATTTGAACGCTTTCGGTATATACTTAGAATCGGAAGTCGCTAAATCCACTTTGTTTGTTATGAACCCTGTGCCGGGAAAGTGATTGACCCTTTGGTGTGGCTTTAATCTGTGTAAATTTGGATAAAGTACCCGAAAAGGGTAGTCGTGGGACCAGAGAAGGTGCCATGGTGTTACGTTTGTGCTTTTCTCGTAGCCAGCTCTCTCGAGGACTAGATGCACGTGTTTTAGTAACCCATTTTTATTTTCTACGTCGTTGTAGGCAGAATATACCCAATACTGTCGCTTCTGTATGGTTTCATCTTTGTAAGTCTTCTGCCACTTATATTGTATGTTTATAAATTCTAATAGTATACCTAACGACACCCCTATTATGCATATAAGGAGAAATATATTTATATTCTTGTATTCTCTAATTTTATCGCAATTTAGGACCGATTTATTTTTAACGTTATCAACTTCCACATTTTTGGAAGGAAAATTTCCATTTTGGTCTTCTTTTTCTGTATTAACCTTTGGAATAAGAAAATATAGTTAAAATACTACTTACATGTTGTCAAAGGAATGTTTACAAACCATTGCTTGAATAAAATTCTTTGATTTATTTTAAGAAATTGTTTTCATAATGGAGAGGGCACGTGTAAAGCTATAATAACATAAGCAATCCAACAAATAAGTATAAATAAGTGTTGAAGTTCTAACTTTCTCAAGAATCTAAGATCAGATTTATTAAACTTTACATATATGTACGATTTGTTGTATTACAGTTTCAAGAATAAATCATAACAAAGATATAAAACACATACCTCAGTCTTTTCTTCCATATTTAAAAAAACATAATTTGCGTTACTTTTACGTACTTTGTTATTATATTACCGCGAAATTTTAACTCCACAACCACATATCTTCAGATTAATACTGAGAATGAATGAAGTTGTGTCTTAGAGGGAGATGCAAGAATAACACGATATGAATTGCTAGTAGGAGTGAGAGAGATGGTGGTACACTTTCTAAAACATGGTAAACCTGTACCATGACGTTCTTTTAAGGTCACATCAGCATACAATGCTCATCCGTATGTACACATTCGATATACACTATTGTTTGCTTTTGGCGTGCTATATCTATTAATTTGCAAAGTTTTTGGTAAGTACGCGATTATTGAATCTATCTCTATGCCATATTCTATTTTTTTTGCTTAGAATTGTCTGTAGAATTTTAAAATTAACATGGTACAGGACTTATTATTTTGTACCTGTTGATCGAAATATTTAAGCTTAAGAAAATTCATTTCAAAATGTAGGGACCTAATATTATATTCGGAGACCAGCGGGCGGGGAGCTTTTTCCGCCAACGCGTCAGCTTGGCTATCCAAAGAGGAAACGCTGCCAGCCTTCTGGGAACCTTGCCGTTAACGTTTGACTTGAGGAAATTTACTATTTATAGATTGTATTTTGTACATATTTGTTGTAAATAAAGATATTATCTTAGTAAGAATTTATTTTATCCCTTTTACAACACGTTCTTTGGTAGTTAGAATAACCATATTTTTGAAAGCCGCTGAACGTGCGTGTATTAAATATTCCATAGCAGATATATCTTCGGAGTATCATGTCATGATCTATAGGTACCTAGTACAAGATAGACAGGTATTAAACTAATGCATTGCAGTGGTCATGGATAGAACACGACATACCAAACATACCAAACACCGGCTCATGCTTAGACGACCACAACCATAACAGTTGCTAGTAGGTAGGCATTCATATGATGCAGTACCTATCTACACTGACGAGCAATTTAAACTAGCCGCTAGCAAAGTGCCTAAAGAAATCTAAATATCATCTAAACAACATATTAAATATATTGCACATTAAAACCTTATTACATAATGGCTGTTTAAGTCTGTGGTTTAAGTCATGGATTCAAAAAAGAAAATGTCACATTTCATAATTTTGGATTACTATTTGAATACGATTTGAATACTTTTATTTTCAGGTTGTTTTAAGTATTTTTAATTTTTTTGGGAGCTTAGAGGCAATACGAAAATTTACGTAAACACACTTTAAAGAGTTCATTGTCTTTTTGTCCAAATGTCAAACCCTATTTCGTTTTTAAATTACCTTCTCTAACACATTTTTTTTGTTTTTGTTTTTTTTTGTATGTCGTATGGGTCTTTGGAAATTGCCTTTGGCCTTCGACTGACCCCATGAGAAGTTATGACAAGGCCGAGGATCTAACACAGAAAAAGCCTATTCACTCACTTTTTTATTCGTTAGTTGCTCTTCACTTCAAGAAGCAATTTTGCGTGGTTTCGGAAAGATTCGGAAAGATAACTATAGTGTAGTTTTAAATTGCTCTTCAGTGTATTTGTCGACAATCAATTCTGATCCTTGTGATATTTATAGGTCCAAGATGATCAATAAAAAATTGAATGCACGACTTACCTATAAACTAACTAAAAAAATTGCTAAGTTATAACGCTACTGATTTCAAAATATAGTTCTAAATAAAATATGCCGCCAACATGCAAGCGAATACATTTAAATCCGTGTAGTCTAGTAATCTAGATCATTTTGTAGAGTCAAAGTAGCTTTGAAAATACGGTATCTACGATCGTTTTACATTTAACTCTACGATTACTTAGTATAGCATTCAAAGTTCTAGTATTGGTAATAGCTTATGGAATCAAGATAAAGTGTTGAATGTTATTAGTTTGACATACTTTTAAATGGTGATGAAATGGTGATCAGGTGATACAGGTATATCGGTAAAACACTAACAACCTTGCAGGACTGTATTACTAACACCATAAACAACAACTTTTATTCTATGACTTTTTAACCGACTTCAAAAAAAGGAGGAGGTTCTCAATTCGAATGTATATATATTTTTTTGTTTTTTTATGTGTGTTATTAGTAGCGTCATAACTCCGTCATTTATTAACCGATTTAGAAAATTCTTTTTTTATTTGAAAGGGTACACTTCCCGTTTGGTCCCATTGTCATCAGATCAGGATTTGATTACTTCTTAGTGTACTTTGAAGTCGGTTTAAGTTTTTTGTAAAACAGTCCAATTCTTATAAAACATAATACATTTACCAAAAACAAACTTTCAAGATTTATTTATTTATTTATTTATTTACTTTATTGCATCACATGTGTATAAAAGGTGTAAAAATATATTTAATAGTTCACATGGACCCTGTAGGGCACAGCAATATCGATAGACACATTAGTAATAATTAAGTATACATCACAATTAATATAATAGTTTAAAAGTTAATAACTAGCCTAGAATCATTTTAAATATCAAAAATATACTCAGTAAAAATACATGTCATAACTAGCTTAGAATAATTTACACATTTAGAATAATAAAATAAAAAAAACAATTATAATATAATATTGCTAATAAACTTAAAAATTAAAAATACATACAATCATAGGAATAACAATAATTACAATTTATTTGTTATTAAATTAAATATCATTATCATTGAGGAAATCATTCAGTGTATAATAGCATTTATTTATCAGTAATGATTTAAGGCGTTTATTAAAGGCATTTTCCCGTTCCTCATTTTTTATATCGTCCGGTATTCTATTATATATTTTAGCTGACATTACATTTGGACTTGAACTGTGTAATTCTAATTTTGACGATGGCAATATTAATTTATTTTTAAAACGTGATGCGTGTCGGCGTGGCATATCAGATTGCTTTGTATAAAAATTAGGGTACTTTCTAACAAACTTACAAATTTCAAAAATGTACAATGATGTTAAGGTAAGCATTTCGTGTTTTACAAAATGTGGCTTACAACTTTCCATGTCACTTATATTTACAATAATTCTAAGACATTTTTTCTGTAGAATAAAAAGATCTTTACTGTCTGTACTATTACCCCAGAGAATTATACCGTAAGCGAACCATGCATATGCGTATGCATAGTATATAGCTAACGCGGTTTTAAAATTTGTTGTTTTCTTTATTTCTCGTAAGGCATATATAAATTTTGCTAGTTTTGTTTTTATCTTTTGTATATGTGCTTTCCAAGTAATGTGAATATCTAAATCCAACCCTAGTAATGTGAAAGTTTTAACACTTTCTAAATGTATACCGTGGTATGTAAAATTTATATCTAAAGGGCGCTTCTGATACGGTCTAAATTGCATTATTTTTGTCTTTTTGAAGTTAATTTCTAAGTTGTGGTCGTTCATCCAATTTGTAATGCTATCAAGAATATTATTCAATGTCGCGTTTAGGTTTTCGCTTGTAGTGCACGGTGATAGAATTGAGATGTCATCTGCGAACAGTACGCACGTCTCGTTCATAATTTTAGGAAGATCGTTTTTTAAATTAGAAATAGTAAACACCCGAGGACGCTTCCTTGTGGTATTGAGTTTTTAATCGAATGCCCTTTTGATCTCACCGAGCTAATTAAACCAGTTTCATGGTTGTAGTTTTGAATTTCCACGAATTGTTCCCTATTCTGTAAGTATGACGTGAACCATTTATGAGTTACTCCTCTTACTCCTACACCATATAATTTATTTAATAATATGTTATATTTTACTTTATCATATGCTTTAGTCATATCTAGAAGGATTCCTATAGCATATTTTTTATTATTCATAATATTGAGTGTTTCTTGTGTAAAATTGTATGCCGCTAAGATTGTGGAACGATTTTTCCGAAAACCATTTTGGCATTCATCAAAAACATTGAACTTTTCGCAGAAAGAATTTACTCGATTGCACATTGCTTTTTCAAAGATTTTTGACGATGTAGGTAGCAGTGAAATGGGTCGGTAGTTGCTACGGTCTGTCTTTGAGTCTTTTTTATGAATCGGTTTTATAATTGACTTTTTTAATGAGTCTGGAAAGATACCCTCATCAAACGATTGATTTATTAACAATTTCGTTGTTCTAACACATTTCAATTCTGTATTTTGTTGTACCTTACGCCTCCCGTGCACTGTCACTCAGTCTCGTTTGCTACTCGTAGAGTTCGTAACATTTAGAGCGTTGAATTTAAATATATATTTTTTTTAGGAAAGAATCTAATGAATCATTAAAAGTAATAGAACAAAAGTTGATGTTTATGCTGTTAGTAATATAGTCCTGAGAGGTTGTCAGTGTTTTACCAATAACCCTAGCTTTCTCGTAGCGTTATTCGGGTTCGAAAAACCACTTCAAGATCAACAATTACCCTGATTTTGCCATTAGGTAGACCGTTTGCCTCCTTGTTGATTGACATACAAAAGTAGCCAAGTGTGCGTCGGACAGTGTAGAGTTCCGTAATTCCGTTATCGGAATCAACTTTTTATTTATTAAGAAAACCAATAGTCCTGCAAAACATTTTTTTTAATGCTACTAAGGTGGCAAACAATCATACAAATAATATAGAGCCAATATAGTAAGGCTAATAATAGGTTTACCTTAAAACTAACAGTTAGTATGGTATATCACAGGAAAGCCGAATAGAAAAGATTGAAAATAATATAACATTGACCGCCAAAAAAGTGGCAAGGAAATAAAAAAATCTACTTAGCTAATAATGAGTTATGAGCATGAGTTAAAATATTAACTCTGTTAGATTAATTTTGTTTATTTGTTACTAGATGGCGTTGTATTTTTTATAAATCGCGCTATGGTTTCGTTCTCACCATTTTATGACCTCTTCCATGATTTTTGTGAAATACAATACGGTTCAGAACAAAAAGGTGTTTTTATTATCCATAGTGGTCCTTCGAACAGGATACAGTAAGTGAATTTTAAAAAAAAGTGCTAAAAAGTGATATAAGTTTAACTAGTCAAGTGAAGTGTAATACTGTGCAATGGACATACATAAAGTGGTAAGAACTTAAATAATTCCATTTCATGTAAAACTTTAAAGTGATATCGTTTGAACTCTGAGAATTTGTGTTAATTGCTCTTTGAACATTATCTATCGCGTATTTGTGGACTGGACTTAGAAAAGTTTATAAATCTTTAAGATAAACTTTAATGTGTTTGAGACTTGTAATTTTGAACTATTGACTTAGTCTCAGAAGTGATTTAGGGACTCCGAAATTTGTCAAAAAAGACTTCAAATATAAGTATACCTACATAAAATAAAAATAAAAAAAATGTCTGAAGATTTAAAAACATTGATTATTATTTTAAATGAGAACTGTAACAAAATTGGAAAATTACTTACTAACACGAAGAAATGTGGACGAGCTAAGATGACAAGAGGTTATTTGGAAACACGATATGAGATGTTGAATGAGTATTGGTCTATTTATATCAAACATTACGAGAAAATTATAAGTACATCCTCAAAAACAGACTTGAAATCTATCAATTTTGATCCAGAGAATAGTTACGACACTACCGAAGAAGCATATCTAGATCTCAAAACCTTTATCAAAGATTGGTTATATGAACTACAACCACAAACTACCAGCTCAAATACAAATGATAATTCTTCTTCACAATTACCCAGAGTGAGACCAAAACTACCACCAATATCTATACCCACATTTTCAGGAGATTATAATGAATGGCTCAGTTTTCGAGACTTATTTATTTCACTAATACACAACGAAAGCAGTTTGTCGAAGATTGAGAAACATCATTATTTGAAATCTAGTTTAAACGGAGAAGCTGAACAACTATTAAAAAATTTCACACTTACCGAAGCGAATTATGATGATGCGTGGAAAAAACTTGAAGAAAGATATAACAACAAACGGATTATTGTCAATTATATACTTAATCGCCTACTTAATCAAAAAAAAATAGTATCAGAATCTGCAAAAGGCATTAAAGAATTGCTGGATACGACTAGTCAATGTCTCGATTCTCTTAAGAACATTAAAATTGATACTTCAAATTGGGACGCGATTATAGTACATATAGTTGTTGGAAAATTAGATTCAGAATCCCACAAACAATGGGAACAATCGCTTGGAAAATCCACAGATATACCTTTATTTGATGAACTAGCTTCTTTCCTGGAAAATAGATTTCGCACCATGGAAATGGTTTATAGTACACAAGTAAAAGAACCACAACGAAAACCCATTACACAAAAAATATCAAATGTTAAAACTTATGCAACTGAAGTAAGTAGCACTTGCACATACTGCTCACAGAATCATTATGTTTGCCACTGTAAAGATTTTGCCAATTTGGATGTTACAGAACGCCAAGATTTTATTAAGAAAAATAACATATGTTTCAACTGTCTTGTTAAAGGGCATGGTGTTGTTAATTGTCGGCAAAGCACATCTTGTAGAAAATGTGGCAGACGCCATCACACTTTGCTGCATAATTCAAACCCTTTTAAGGCAGATGTTTTGAGAAACGCTGAAGAAGATGACAATGAAGAGACTCCTTCTGCATCTTGTAATAATGCAAACATCAAAAATGAAACCCAAAGCTCACAAGTTATTTTGGCAACAGCACAGATTGCAGTAACTTCTAAAAGCGGTAATACTTACATTTTGAGAGCCCTTATTGATCAAGGCTCCCAAGCCTCTTTTATCACGGAAACAGCTGCACAATTGCTACAAATGGACCGTATTCCTGTACATGGCAAAATCACTGGTGTCTCTGATTCAACAGTGGTAACCACACGATCTATGGTAAAGTTTACTATTCTCACTCCAAAGAAACTCACTCCACTTGTTGGTGTTCACGCTTACGTCCTAAAGAAACTCACCTCCTTATTACCTTCAAGAGAATTTCCACAGAATACTTGGCCTCAATCAATGCAACTGGATCTTGCTGATCCCGAATTCCACATGCCAGGTTCTGTCGATGTACTGTTAGGTGCCGACGTGCACGCTAAAATTATTCAAGAAGGTCTTCACAAACATGGTTCCCTCGTTGCTCTCAATTCTCATCTAGGCTGGTTGATATCCGGAAGGGTATCACAGACTGAAACACAAAACCACAATGTCATAGTTACTCACACAAAGTTTGAAGTGGATCAGTTGCTTAGGCAGTTTTGGGAAATAGAAGAATACTTACCACACAATAAACCATTATCAAAGCTCGATATACAAAGCGAAGAATACTATAAAAATACTTATACTCGAAATGACAATGGTCGCTATGTTGTTCGCTTACCGTTCAAAGAAGATCCTTCCACCATTCTAGGTGACTCTAAATCACTGGCTGTTTGTCGATTACAGCAAATGGAAAAGCGTCTTTCACGTATGCCTGAACTTAAAGAACAATATAATAGTTTCATGAAAGAGTATTTATCACAAGGACATATGGAAATTATACCTGAAAAAGAACTTAAAACTAAACAACAAACGTATTACTTACCTCACCACGCTGTCCTCCGGCCGACGAGTATAACCACTAAGCTGAGAGTGGTATTTGATGGAAGCGCTGCACCTGAAAAAGGAAAATCATTAAACGAAAGTTTATTAGTAGGACCTCCATTGTTGCAAGACATACGAGACATAATCATAAGATGGAGACGACATAAGTTCTGTTTAGTTGCAGACGTACAAAAAATGTATCGGCAGATTCTTGTTAACAAAGACGACACAAATTTTCAAAGAATTCTTTGGCGAGAAAACCCTAAAGATCCTATTCAAGAATACAGACTACTTACCGTCACGTATGGCACATCATGTGCTCCTTTTCTAGCAGTTCGTACATTACACCAGCTAGCGGATGATGAACGTAATGATTTTCCTCAAGAAGCTGAAATACTGAAATCAGACGTATACATGGATGACTTGATGACTGGAATCTCTAATGAAGAAGATGCTATAGTTCTCCAAAACCGGTTGTCGAAGTTGTTTAATCTTGGTGGGTTTCCATTACATAAATGGTCATCAAATAGTGAATCAGTGTTAAGTCAAATTCCCAATAGTCATAAGGAATCAGACAGTGCAGTAAATATAAAAGTTGAGGATACTATTAAAACTCTGGGAATTACTTGGAACTCACAAACCGACAATTTTGAATTAAAAATAAACATAGAATGCAATACTAAGAAAATTACTAAACGAAATGTGCTTTCTACTATAGCTAAAACTTTTGACCCACTGGGTTGGTTAGCTCCTGCAGTTATTATTCTAAAAATGTTTATGCAAAAACTATGGCTAGCTGGCTTAGACTGGGATGACGAACTGACTCTCGATTTGAAAACTGAATGGTTGACTCACATTGAACATTTCACTCATAATGAAACCATTCAGTTTCCACGTTGGCTTTGCATTTCTGAATCAATCAATAGGGTTGAACTTCATGGTTTTAGTGATGCATCTTGTGCTGCCTATGCTTGTGTTGTGTATCTTAGAGTTTGGGATAAGAATATTGTTAACGTTCGTTTAATATTGGCTAAAGCCCGAGTAGCTCCAGTAAAACAAGTCTCAGTGCCGCGCCTAGAACTTTGTGGTGCAGTATTATTGGCTAAAATGTTAGGTTCACTTAAAACTGTATTAAATATTGAGGATGACTTTGTGTTTGCTTGGACTGATTCCACCATTGTTTTGGCTTGGTTACGTAAAACACCTGGTACTTGGACGACTTTTATTGCTAATCGGACTTCTGAAATTTTAACCGTCACTAACAATAGTCAATGGCATCACATTGAATCAGCAAAAAACCCTGCTGACATAGCTTCCCGAGGTTTGTACCCACATGACCTACAACAGTCTATCCTATGGTGGAATGGTCCAGAATTTTTAAGCTATCCTAATGAGATTGTGCAAAATTGTACTGATATACCAGAAACTAATTTAGAAACAAAAATAAAACTAACTACTCATATTTGTATAAATGAAAATAATTTTGTCGATACTTACCTGGCAAAATTTTCAAGTCTTTTGAAATTGATCCGAGTCACTGCATATTGTTTTAGATTTGTTCATAAATGTAAATTGAAAGCAAATTTAAATAACACAGAAAATTGTAGTTCTTATTTAACTGTATCTGAAATGAAGAATGCATTAAACGTTTGTGTTCGTTTATCGCAACAGAAATACTTTTATGATGAAATAGAAATTCTATCTCAGGGTAAACAAGTGCCCAAAAGAAGTAAATTGTATTCATTAAACCCTTATCTTGACAGTGACAATATATTGAGAGTTGGTGGACGACTAGCTAATGCAACAGTTTCTACTTACCTAAAATCACCAATCATATTGAGTAATGATTCTCATCTTTCCAATCTGTTAGTAACCGAAGCACACATAAAAACGCTGCATGGTGGTCATCAACTTACCTTAAATTATATTCGTCAGAAATTTTGGATTATAAGAATAAAAAATGTAGTCAAGGCTGTAATAAAAAAATGTATACCGTGTTTTAAACAACGTGCAGTGCCAGTTGTACCATTTATGGGCAATCTACCAGACTACAGAGTTCAACCAAATCGACCTTTTCGCACTAGTGGAGTAGATTTTGCTGGGCCATTCACACTGAAACTGTACCCTGGTAGATGCAAGAAAACCTGTAAAACTTATGTATGTCTATTTGTATGTACCGTCACAAAGGCTATTCATTTGGAGGTAGTGAGCGACTTAACATCTGCTGCATTTTTAGCCTCCTTTAAAAGGTTTACTTCTCGTCGTGGTCATTGTAAAGATATTTGGAGTGACTGCGGAACGAATTTTGTCGGCGCATCCCGAGAATTAAACCTAGCTTTCAAAAATTTAAAATCTCAAGTCACAGTGGAGATAGCTGAACTTCTTGCCAATGATCAAACCAATTGGCACTTTATACCACCTAGTTCTCCACATTTTGGGGGACTCTGGGAGTCTGGAGTCAAATCGGTTAAAGGTCACCTCAAACGAGTAATTGGACAAACTAATCTCACATTCGAAGAATTTTCCACTCTTTTAACACAAGTGGAAGCTTGTGTCAATTCCCGTCCTCTTACATTAATAAGTTCCTCTCCCGATGAACCACCTTTGACCCCTGGTCATTTTCTAATAGGAGAAGCCCCAATAACTGTTCCCGAAGAGAACTTTACCTCTGTGAAAGTAAGTCCCTTACAGCGCTGGCACATTATACAAAAAATGGTCCAATGTTTATGGCAGCGATGGCAGCTAGAGTATTTAACTACTCTCCAAAATAGATATAAATGGACAAAAATAATCCCCGATATACAATTAGATTCTATAGTTTTAGTTAAAGATGACAGACTACCTCCTGGTAAGTGGTTGATGGGACGTGTAATAGCTAAGCACCCAGGGGCAGATGGAACCACTCGAGTCGTCACTCTCCAATATAAGAATAATATTTTCAAGAGACCTGTCGCAAAGTTATGCCCTCTTCCTCTGGATGATTAATGTAAGTTTTATTATTAGTGTTAATTTCTCTTAGATACGAGTACATGGTTTTGTTATTTTAAGGACTTAAATCGTCCTTGGGTGGCGGGATGTTAGATTAATTTTGTTTATTTGTTACTAGATGGCGTTGTATTTTTTATAAATCGCGCTATGGTTTCGTTCTCACCATTTTATGACCTCTTCCATGATTTTTGTGAAATACAATACGGTTCAGAACAAAAAGGTGTTTTTATTATCCAAACTCATTCACAATACTTTATCGGCAGAAACAATATATCTGTATTTTGTAAACGGTATAACCTAATAACAATTTAAACTGATTATTCATTTTCAAATTCATAAATCGACTATCAATTTAGGCCCTAATACGGTACTTACGAAGCGCTCGTGGTGTAGCATGATTAGCCGTTCTTAATCGATCGGCAAGTTAAGCTACTACCGTCGTGGTCGGTACCTGGATGGGTGACCGACTAGTACGTGGTATTTCAAAATCGAGTGTTTCCGTGCTTCGGAAGGCACGTAAAGCCGTTGGTCCCGATTATCACTTAATTGTGATAGTCTTTAAGCTAGTTGGAGACCTTCTAGGCGGCTTGAAAACTCCAACAGTAGTTGACCACTAGCCTACCTCCACCGATCCGCAGTGGGCACGCGTGGTGGAGTATCTGCCCATTCCCTTTCACCCTGATTTGTGAAAGGAGGCCTGTGCTCAGTTGGACATTAGTATATAGGCTGATGATGATGATGAAGGTACTTCCCAACCAGCAAATTGCTCTTGGAAATCGGTCTTTGTAATGCAACTAATCTTGAAGAAACCATAAAAACGTTATGGATAAAGATTTAATACTTCTGAAAGCATTGAAAATTACTTTTAAAAGATCATCCTAAAAACTAGTTAAAATAATCTTTAAAGCGTTTTTAATATGACCCATACAAGACTTCAGTGACGTCTAGTCTTGTATTAGTAGAATATGAGATTTATAAGTCATCGTAAATACTCAAGTATTAATAACGCTTTACATGAGACCAAACAACGCTTTATAAAATGCTTAATTAGGATTCGCATAAGACACATGGTCCTAGAAGTGCAAAATATTGAGCTAACTGTATTTATTACCTATTTGCGCATTTTGTAAGACTTTTACTGGATTTTTACTTTTACTTTGTCTTTAAATAGGATTTTTTTTGCTAGAAATCCCAAACATATTTCATATTTTGCTTTTTTGTGACCATTTTGTTATTTGACAAAAATAGGAGATCATCGTTAAACTTATTAAAAATTAAAATGGAAGATTTAAGAATGAAGTGGAGGCTTCCGAGAAAAGTAAAAAACAAAAAATATGAAGTCTATCAGAAAAATACCAGTTTACTTCTTGACTCCCAAAGAATAAGTTCTTAATAATTATAATAGAGTCAGGGTTCTGTACATAAATATTCAAAAAAATCAGTGAACTAAATCCTTGGATTCCAGGCATCAACTGTGGCCAATATTGTGGAGCATTTTCGAAATGCCAGATAACCAATGATGGTGGTAATATAATATGAAGGACCATGTGTCTGAAATAAAAAACCTAGAAAGCGGCCTAGACATAACAACAAAATCTGGAAAATCAATAAAAGAACCAATAAAATTAAGATCATTTATTTTCATCTTCGGCTTCTTGAACAATATATCCCTTCTCATTGTTATAGGTACAATTAGGTATCGGTATCCAGTTTTCGTTTAGGACGTGTTCTTATTTTTTTGTTGTGCTTTTTTCTTCGGCCATAGCAATATCAATATCTAATTAGCTTATTTTAGCCCAGTAAACTGAAACAATTAAAGCAGTTAACAATTAATATACGCCTACCTATTAACAAAACGCGTAGGTACTATAAAACCTGAGTGATAGTAGTGAGAGATGGGTGGAGATTTCGAGCTGGCATATTTTCGAAACCTAAGTTTGATTAGTCATGCTGAACAACTTTTAATATGGGACAAACACTGAATTCTCAAAAAAAAAAAATTGCAAAAAAAATTGAGAATTCACTATTGGTCCCATAGTAAAAGTTGTTCAGCATGACTAACCCAACATAGGTTTCTAAAATATGCCATCTCGAAATCTCCACCTGTTATAACCAAAGGTTTTACCTACTATTTCAATAATGTGATGGACCCTAAATATTATCAAAATGGTTTCATATACCTACTACATAAAAAAAAAGTAAATATTAAAGTGTCAATAAAGCATAGTTACAGAATTTAAGTCTTGAAATGGTCTTGGTTTAGTAAGTACCTAAAAAGCATTATTTTCGTAAATATTAAAAATACCAAAAAAGCAAGGGGCATTGGAAAAATGCTGCAAATTCATATAAACATAGTCGAAAAACTTACCTTCGTTTGAGTATTAGCAATAATTAAACCAATGTAACACACACACAATATAGCAATTTAATACTCGGGCTATGACTTGTCAATTTATTTTATATTTTATTATAATTATCTTCATTACATCAGCAATTAATCTGTAATCTGACTTTTGGTTTTAT
This sequence comes from Polyploca ridens, assembly GCA_951394255.1. Classification (NCBI taxonomy): domain Eukaryota; kingdom Metazoa; phylum Arthropoda; class Insecta; order Lepidoptera; family Drepanidae; genus Polyploca; species Polyploca ridens. The sequence goes on along the minus strand of OX596257.1, from coordinate 3,619,826 downwards.
TAGATACTTAAATTAGCACGGCAAAAGATTTGTAGCATAAATTATGACGTTCTCAAGATAAAATCAAGCTCATTTAGCATTTTGTATGACTTTAAACAGACCAATTTAGGATTCTTAATCTTAGATTTTGTGCCCAAACACGGTCTTGTAGAGCTTTTGTAAACCATTTTAGGAGCAATCGATAATGCATTTAGTCTTGACGAAAACGTCATAGTGTCTAATTTAAGACTTGATTTTGCTGGTTGGGTTACGAACGATACAAATGATTCTATCACCGGTTCGTAATATACCTTTACACATTAGCTCTGAAGAGATATAGAAACCTACGATTCACTAAGATAATAAGTTAAATGTAGAAGGAAAAGTACCTACGTAAATGAAACTGCATCAAAATCAGAATCATAGTTCAATAGACGCGTAGACGAACGCAGACAGACTGCTCCCGTATCAATAGTAACTTCTTGCTACTCAATCATCTACAAATAATACAATAAGTAACCACCCCACGGCGCACAATGGAAGACAGTCGTCGTCTATCTGTTGACATAGATGCATTTATCTCCGAAACTCCAATGTTTACAGTCCCTACAGACAGGCTGGCGGGCGCCGCGCTCAGATGTAAGCGCTATGGTATGTAGCCACCTTAATTATCCACCGTGACTTTTTATTCGTCTTAGAAACGCAGCCCACATAATGTACCCAATGAATAGGAACTAATTAGTGAAAAATTTTTTTTTCGACATTTGTATCAATAAAAAAATGCAAATATTTATTCATTATGACGCATGATGTAGTTTTAAACACTCTGTTACGAGCGCAGTCTACTCGACTCGTGCTCTAGGTTGGTATTTTCTACAATTTTATACGTAAACTTTAATTTATTAACTCAATTTGTCGTGATTCTAATAATACATTTTTTTTAATATACAAAGGATCTAAAAATTTTTTTTCTTAATGATTAGTACCTATTCATTAGGTACATTATGTAGGCTGCGTTTCTAAGACGAATAAAAAGTCACGGTGTAAATAAGTAAGTATATTCTGTATAATTACAACAAATATACAAAATACAATCTATGTATAGAATACTTCCTCGAAGCTGCCGCTGCTGCCGATTAACGGCAAGGTTGCCAGCTGGCAGCTTTTCCTCTTTGCATAGTGGTAAAGCTCCACGCCTGCCCATCTCCGGAGGCCTCGATCAGTTTGGAAATAAAATTTTGCAGTCACTTGTAGTAATTTTTTTCAGTGTATTTTAATTTCATGACTAGCGGTTCAAGAGGAATTAGCATCCAAACAGATTTTAGTACATAATTTGCACTGTACATAATGAGAAAAAGAACCGAGTTTCTTACCGAATTGGTGGTAGAGAATTATTTACGTTCTTCCATTGTCCATTTATAAATAATTTTAACCAAACCTAAATAAGAGAAAATAATATAAAAAAACAACGGGTTGCACTCTGGGAGTGCCGGCAGAAGTGAAAACTTGAATATTAACGTTGTGCATTTTTGAAACTAGACATTTTTCACATAGTCTTTTTATACAAGGGAGAGCTAATTCAAGATACATGTACTTATAATACTTTTGAATATGATTTTTTTATTAACATAAAATGGGATCAAAAATGGTACCTACCTTCCGGCTAGCTAGAGAATATTATAAGAATTTGAACATAACCCCAGTATAAATACAGTCTACTTAAAATGGGACAAAAATGGTACCTACCTTTCGGCTAGCTAGAGAATATTATAAGAATTTGAACTAAACCCCAGTATAAATACAGTCTAATTTACAACTACTCTCCCTCCGTCTTACGAATTTTCGATCAGGGTCACGTGACATCTGACGCGAGTTTAACATCTTTTATCCATCCCAAAAAGTGCACAACGCCGCTAAAGAAATATTCACTTCAAAAATAAGAACTTCTATTTTCAGCCATATACATACCGCCGGGAGCAGCGCCGGCGGCGCCGGTCTGTCTACGACGGTCATCGATCGCACGCACTCCGGAACATTGGTCTCGAACTCCCTTACTTTAACGAGACGTAGCTCCGACTACATGGCGCCTGGCTCCTGGCTCCACCCTACGTGGAATAGTCAAGTTTTTTAACCTGGTTTTCATGGTATAACACCCTAGACAACAGCACTTACTTAAATTAATTTTAATTAATATTGTATATTAAATCTTATAGACCGCAGGGCCCAAGAGAAAAAGTAAATTAAAATATACATATATTGACTCTTAAATATTATGGTATATATTACTACTAAATGTATGATGTACACATTTGATTATTAGGTAATTGTTATTTAAATTAAACCATGAGAATGTACATTACTATAAAATGAATTATAAGTATAAATAATTATCGGAATGAATTGAAATGTATTATAATAATTTATAAATTAATGTGTAAAATTTTAATGTAGAATCTAAATGTAACTTGAATTTTAGCATGAAATAAAAGGCTTTTTTATTTTTATTTTATTTATTTATTTATATAAAATTCTACTGCACGTGTGTATGTCACTGAATTCCGCCTAAACGGCTGGACCGATTTGAATGAATTTTTTTGTATGCGTTTGGGTGGCGCCCTGGATGGTTTAGATTCACAAATTATACCGGCAGATGGCGCTGCAGTCGGTATCTAGGTTATATTATCGACTGCAGCGCAATGATTACAACAATTATAGAAAAATAAATGACAGATGTATCTCAACTATTCAAGTCACTATGATTAAAAAAGTTATATACAGGATGTTGTTTTGGTCAGCGACGAGCGACTCAGGGTCGATAATACAAATGATACTGGTGCTAAAGAAAATATAAAGAAAATACTTTTTTTTTAATAATAAAAACAAAAAAAAAATTTTGAAAATCATGTAATAAGCTAAAGTGTAGACATAATACTCAGCGGGAGTACGATGGAGTAAAGGGGGGGGCGATGGCGGCTTGCGCCTAGCTCTAGTCTGTGCACGTGCCTAGTAACCATACTTTGCGGTAATTTTATTTCAAATTGAATAAGGCATTTCTCAACACATTTACAGTATTTAATGGAATTAAGTCCATTTTTGGGGAATATATATTTTGTACTACCGCTCCTGGGTCGCTTGTCGCCGACCAAAACAACACTCCGTATAGTTAGAGATTAGTTAAAAAACAACAAAAAATTTCGTAACTGGAAAACTACAAAAAAATCGCGGAACATAATATAGGGGTAATTCAGGTACCTCTAAAGCTGCTCTACCCCTGGACTTCCGATTGACAATAGTTGTTGGGTAACCCTGTATTTAAGCTACCACCGTCGTGGTCGGTACCTAGATGGGTGACCGCCTAGTGGTATTTCAAATCGAGCGTTTCCGTGCTTCGGAAGGCACGTAAAGCCGTTGGTCCTGGTTATCACTTAATTGTGATAGTTGTTATGCTAGTTGGATGCCTCCTAGGCGACTTGAAAAATTCCAACAGTAGGTTGACCACTAGCCTACCTCCACCGATCCGCAGTGGGCATGCATGGTGGAGTATTGCCCATTCCCTTTCACCCTAATTTGTGAAAGGAGGCCTTTTTTCAGCAGTGGGACATTATAGGCTGATGATGATGATGAACCCTGTATTTTAAGTAGTTCATTAATATCAGCATCAGCATCCGCTGATATTGAAAAAACCTGCATCTGCAACAACCCTGGTACCTACTTACCATGAGTTTCTGTTAAAACGTAAAGTAAAAAGAAAATAATATAGAGTAAGAGCCCCCAGCTTTGGCCAGCACCCCGGTTGTGGCCACTTACAATTTTGAAAGCCAATAAATAAGGCGTTGAAACCTGAATCGTTCATTGTTTATAGTATGTAAAATCTTTGATGATGATGATCGCTTTTGTCGAGCAATTGTAGTGGCGCCGTAAGTGTATAGGAACTTTTTTGTGATACTGTAAAAGCAAAAATAATAATTTCCGTCAATTTCCTAAGATAAATCATTAGCGACACATGGTAATTAATTGATAAATATCTGACTCAAATTTTAATTTGTTGCATTGATTCTAATTGAAGCATACTAAATTAATGTCTAGGAACTTGATTTTGATGTTATTTTGACAGTCAATGAATTCCCCTAGATGGAAACTTAGGTAGCTAATGGGTGGCCACAACTGAATCAGTAGTGATTACACCTTTCATATTAAAAAAAGTACCTATATGTTTCTCAATACACACTTCTACAAAATCTGAAAGCTAAATAAATTACTTACTTTATTAATGTAATTAATCAACACGATATCCATTTTTGAGTTAGAGGCGAATACTTTTATATAAAAAAATCCTTAAGGTAGCCAAAGCCGGGGCTCTTGCCCTATATTTACTTACTTATGTCATTAGACCCAAGTCAGTTTATATACTTAGTAGGAGAATAATTTAGTTAATCTGGCAGTGCATTTCCAATAAATCATTTCGGCTCTTAAAATACAGTAGAGTCAATTTTATTACGAGCGCGGTGTATGAACCCTGGGACACGAATCACCACTTTACAGAGCATTCGCATTTACTGCCAATCCCAGATATTATTCCAAACAATAGAACCCCATTTAAAGGTTAAGGACCATTTAGCAAAACGTTTAGGAGATCTATAAAAATAAGGGCCTACAATGAAAATATTTGAGGCCCTACAGCTCTCAACGAAGTGGCCCTTTTGTCTATCAATCCACCCACGCAACAGTTTCGTTATTTCATTCACGAAGGCATCGTAATTTGTTGAATGAAGTGTTTGTTGAGTATTTACGCGGAGCCTGTGAGCGCCACCGAAAAGTTTTAAGAAATATTTTAATCTAACATAACTTACTAGGTACTTTTACTTACAGGATCCTAAATGAGGACATTCGTAGTAGAACGAAAACGACGGACATAGCTCGTAGAGTTAGTAAGCTGAAGTGGCAATGGGCAGGCCACATCGCTCGAAGAGCCGATAACCGATGGGAAAGAAAGGCTCTCGAGTGGCGACCACGTACTGGAAACCGCCGAGCGCGACGACCTCCCACCAGGTGGACCGACGACCTGGGGCCCAATTCTCACTTCCCTCGAACTAGCCTTCGAATCGAACTTGCATTACGAGTGCTAGTTCGACCGTAAAATTTCGAGGGGCGGAGTCTATTTTTCGATTCCTGTATTCTCGGCACTAATCGAACTAAGTTCGAGTGTTAGGAATAAATGTTGCCATTATGTTAGATACAAATTGCACAATGCGTTTCGTTTCACTTGATAATTGCGTTTTGTTAACGTATGCGATAATGTTATATCTTAAATTAAAATTTAAAAAGATTTTAATCACTCTAAAATATTTAAAACAACGTTTTACACTTTTTATATCCTAATATATCCGGAATTCATAAGTTAATCAATTTTATATAATAATTATAAATGAATAAGAAAAAATATTGTCTGTGCGTAACGGAAATCCTTAGGCTTATCTGTCATTACGTTTCCAAATGACAACCTAACTATTTGACGTTTGATAGTTCGCATTCGAAATACGTTTCGAACGGTCCCGACCAGTCGAAGTAGTTCGAGCGCTAGCCCTCGAAAAATAAGAGAAAATGGCGGCTTCGAAATTCTCAGAATAGCCTAACTTGATTTTCACTCGAAAAAAGTACGAGTTCGAACTTTATTTGGAACGAGTGATGAATTCGAGTGAATGAGAATTGGCTCCCTGGGGCCCAATTCTCACTTCCCTCGAACTAGCCTTCGAATCGAACTTACGGTTCGAGTCCTATTCGACTGTAAAATTTCGAGGGGCGGAGTCAATTCGAACGGTCCCGACCAATCAACGCTCTAGCTGATTGGTTTCCCTTCTAAATATGCCGGCCTTGAAATTACCAGAATAACGTAACGTTCGTAACAGTTAGAATTCGTGCTTTTTTCGATCGAGCGATCAGTTTCGATTGGGTGAGAATTGGGCCCCTGGGGCCCAATTCTCACTTCCCTCGAACTAGCCTTCGAATCGAACTTGCATTACGAGTTTTAGTTCGACCGTAAAATTTCGAGGGGCGGAGTCTATTTTTCGTATCCTGTATTCTCGACACTAATCGAACTAAGTTCGAGTGTAAGGAATAAATGTTGCCATTATGATAGATACAAATTGCACAATGCGTTTCGTTTCACTTGATAATTGCGTTTTGTTAACGTATGCGATAATGTTATATCTTAAATTAAAATTTTAAAAGATTTTAATCACTCTAAAATATTTAAAACAACGTTTTAAACTTTTTATTTCCGGAATTCATAAATTAATTAATTTTATATAATAATTATAAATGAATATGAAAAAATATTGTCTGTGCGTAACGGAAATCTTTAGGCTTATATGTCATTACGTTTCCAAATGACAACCTAACTATTTGACGTTTGATAGTTCGCATTCGAAATACGTTTCGAACGGTCCCGACCAGTCGAAGCAGTTCGAGCGCTAGCCCACGAAAAATAAGAGAAAATGGCGGCTTCGAAATTGTCAGAATAGCCTAACTTGATTTTCACTCGAAAAAAGTACGAGTTCGAACTTTATTTGGAACGAGTGATGAATTCGAGTGAATGAGAATTGGCTCCCTGGTCTGAGTCGCTGGGCGCCGCTGGATGCAAGCGGCCCAGAACCGTTCGAAGTGAAAATCAATGCTGAAAATTTTTTTTTTTTTTTTTTTACTATTTATAGGCCTTGTGTTTGACCGCAATCTCACCATGGTAAGTGATGATGCGGCCAAAGGTGGTAAGCACACAAAGCCTAGAAAGAACTGGCTCTCAAGTGCAGCTGTCGGAACACACCGATAGGTGCTTGGCGACAGATTTTCAACTTGAGGGTGGTAGCCAGCCAGGCGGGTACTACAAAGTATCCTACCACCGTGCTATGGTTTCCTCACGATGTTTTCCTTCACCGAAAGCTCAAGCTCATTGTAGGATTCGAACCCGGGACCTTCGTCTCGCTATCCGACGTCACTACCACTGAGCCCCATCATCGCCTAAAAGGCCTCCCCATGTTCAGCAGTGGACATCAAATGGGCTGATATGATGATGATGAACTACTTACTAAGAAATCTACAGCTTTTTAACTTTCAGGAGTAAAAATACAGAGATAAACATGAGAACAGATTTAATTCAATCCAAGATCAATTGTTTACTTGTATTCAACGTGAATTTAATCGCAATCAACATTGGTCACGACTTTGTATCAGAGTGTTACATAGGTAATCTTCAATGAAAATACCATCGAATTATTTGACAGCTTATATATCTTCTATCCTTTTTCAATAATGATTTTAAGAGATGTAATGTTTTCTTT
>OX596257.1:2897546-2979908 GCA_951394255.1 Polyploca ridens | reverse complement strand
CAAGAATCTTATATATTATATGGATACTGCGACTTGAACTGTCAACTGAGGATGAAAAATTTTACCTCTAAAACTTAAAAAAGACAAATACTATGCATCTTTATCTCACTCTATCTTCAATCCAGTTGCTATATCACGACTTAAATTTCCCATAAGGGTAATAAATGAGAGAACATCTTTTAGAAATATTTTATTTTCCTTGTTTTACTACATTACGATTTAAGTAAATAAACTGATTAGTGTAAACGAATGGTTAGTTTAAATTAAGCAACTTTTTTTTATCATATAATAAGTTTATCAAAACAATTAAAACTCCTTAAACTGATTCCAAAATGTAATGTCAATACTTTGGCAATACTGGTTCTGAAAATGGCAGATCTTTCAAATATTTTTATTACACTTCGATTTATTGTTGGAGATTTTCTGAATATCGATTGTGAAATTGTGTCTTCTGAAGTATATATTGCGTGGTCAGACATTGCAAAAGTGTTTGGAATCCAAATACAACTATTAAATGGCATGGGTGAGTGTGCTATTACGATATTAAACATAATACAAACAAGTTGAAAAAATTTCGCATTCTAGGGAGAATTTGGGCTCGAATCATAGTTCCAATCATATTTTATAACTATGCAAACATTCTCATAACCTGTCCTCTTGGCTCATTACTGATTTATTAAGATAGAGTAACTTTCTTAAACATTTTATTTTTAACTCTTAATATGTAAACAAAAGGACTGAAGTGACCATATTATTTTGATTTTCGTCTTTTTTGATGTGGTCTTTTTAGGGTTCCGAACCAAAAAGGTAAAAAGAAACCCTTATAGTGCCCTCCGGGCTAAGCTTTACATTAAGTGACGACGAGTATAGGCGCAATTTTTTTTCTGGTGATGTAACTTACTATTATAAACTTACTTACCAAACGATTTCGTTAGGAATTTTTTTTTTGGTATTTTCGTTTCTTGTCCAAGCTTTAAACTATGTTTTACTCATTCCTTCTTTGACGCTGAATCGAATAAAATACGTATAAAATAGCCCGGCGCGCCGCGGCGCGAGTGTAGTGTGTACCCACTGTTGTTGTTTTTTCTTTTGATATATACTGTTACAAAACAGAATCTGCCAATCCCGACTCCATGTAGTACTTGTCTGTCTCACCCCTAGAGTGTTTTTATGAAGTAGGAGGTGCGGAGGGAGAGCAGTCTCCGCCAGCTGTAACAAACCGCAGACACTGTGCACGGGTACAGGTATGGTCAGCGGTTTGTTACGCAATGGCGAAGAAACTGCTTTTCCCGCAGCGCCCCGGAGCCGTTGATATCCGAAAGTCGCTAAAATATGCCAATACTATTAGGAATTGTCACTTAATGTAAAGCTTTACCCCACTCTGTCCGTCTGTCTATCTGTCTGTCCGTCTGTCACCGCGGGATATTAGTTAAGCTTAGTAATGAGGTCCGGTTTTTATAACAGTTATGGCCCAAACCAAGAAATATACATCTATCTATAAGGGAGGTTGGAATCCTTGTAAGCGAGTCAGACTCAGACACGCACTTGTCCAATTCAATTTTGGGTGTGTATGTACCTAATTAAGTAATATTTATTTAATTTATTTTCAGATTTCCCAAAGATCCAAAAAGAAGGCGACTATGGCTAAATAATATACGCCTTAAACAAAAATTTTACGAGACTGCAAAGATATGCAGCCTGCATTTTAAAGAAGAACATTATAATAATATAATAGGATAATGTATTATCATGTGTACCTAATTGGACTCTCTTCTTATTGGAAATTATTTCTCTAAATTAATTTTCAGAATCAGATCAGATATTAATCTGACACCCGCCGAAAGGCACTTTCTTCATACATTTTGTTCTAGACCCCGCATACTATCCGAAAATTCTGACGTGTCTGAAATCGTGTCGTGTTCAAAAATGTATGAGCAAGCGGGGGTCCGAAATTTTCTGACAGAAAATTTCTTATAGTATGCGGCCGGTCTAAGAGTCAGTCAGTCGCCCTACGTACTCGACACGCATAATGTACCTCATTGTTTTCCATGTAATATCAAATGTGAAATTGCGAAATATATTAATATAGTGTTCAAACTGGAGTTTAAGTTCTCTTATACACGTGAATATCAAAAGAGTCAAGAAAGCCATCCAATGACTCGTCCCGTGACCCGCTTGAAGTCTTAATGCTAATAGAAATCTAGTGAAGTTCATTGCAGTTTTAGTAGTAGCTGACTCCAATTCCCATTCGTTCCCGAGGGATTTATGGTTTTCCCGGGATTAAATTATCCCATGTGTTAATAAAGGACATATTCTAACTCTGTGTGCAAAATTACATCCAAATCCGTTCAGCCGTTGCAGCATGGGCGTGATTGTGGTGTGACAAACATCCAAACTTTCGTGCATTAGGGTCCGCAAACTGCAAATGAGCTGAATACACCTGGGCTAGGCTGCATACGTATATAATTTAATGAAACTACAGACATTTATTGAGCTGCCCTGCCAGAAGTCCTAGTGGGACCAACTCAAATAGGAAAGTATTCCTAGTAGGTATTCTATAAAAATACCTAACACAAGGAAAAATTAGACATTCTTCACACACAGCTATTTGACTGATCCCAAACTAAGCAGAGCTTGTGCTATGGAGACCAGATATGAGATAACTGATATACAACATAATACTATATACATGTTGCACACAAATGCATGTCCTGGGTGGGACCTGCGGCGTAATAGTTGGAATTTTAACCAACGACACAAACTGGACTGGCCCGTCAATATAATATGTATATGTCCCAAGTTTGTCCCGAAATAGCTAGCAGTGTTGTCGCTGTAAAGAGAGAGAAAGAAATACATACGTGACGTCATTGAAGGTGAAATTTTTCATCCTCAATTGACAGTTCGAAATGCAGTATCCATCTAATATATAAGATTCTTGGTACTAGTATAACAACTAAATATGAAAGTGATATTATAAATAAAATGTATGCGACTGAAGGACTTTGTGTCCATGGTCATGAACAAATATTAAAAAAAAGCCAAACTAGGGTTTCCAGCCTCGGTTGAATCGATCAATTTTTTAATCAATATTCGATCTTTTAAATCCTCTTTTGAGATATGGATCGATCTTAAGATCGCCACGAAATTAAAAGATCGGAAATTGATTTTAACGAGACCATAATATTCCATTTCGAATTTTCGAATCGATTATTTTTTGCAGTATTATGTTAAATATTAAAGTTTTTTTGAATAAATTAGCACAAGTCTCTCTCTCTCTCTCATCAATGCCGAAATCGATGGGAGGGCGTCTAAATCGTTGTTTTTCTAAAAATCTCGACGGTGTAAGTTTAATCGAATAACGATATTCGTTTAATTATTATTAGTGACCTAATAAACAGTGCATTTATAAAAATATTTTTTGTTACTAATTAACTAAGAAATATATTTTATATCATAATATAATATAAAATCTAAATATTGATTTTCTAAGGATCGACCTTGTATATATTTTTTTTAATCGATAGCAGTCACTTCGATTTGAATCTATCGATTAATTTTGTCAAAGTACGGTAACCCTATGCAATGCCAGCCAAACCATAAACAAAATAATACAAATAAATTGCGAAGTTATATTTGAGTTGCTCTAACGTTGGTAAACTGTAGTTTTTTTAATTTGGCTGGGTTACTAGTGTCACAACAGAGTAGGTATGGTTACTTTTGGTCCATAAATCGCGAATGTCAAATGTCAGTGTGCTACGCATAGTAAAAACGTGATTTATGCTTTCGTCGTATTATCATAAAGAAGTGTGTGTGCGTGTATGCATATGCCGAAATCGTATTAGTGTGCGTGAATTTGTTACACGAACTCGCGAGTGCCTGCGCGGAAAAGTTTGAAATTTTGCATTGAATGTTAGGTTAGAATTTTTATTTAAAATGATTATGTAGTTTAATTGAATCAATATATCATATTATTGAATCTTATGAGGTAAGCATTGCTTATTTGCCTATATGGAATGCACGCCACTGTGCCCGATATCAATAATTTACGGACCGGTATCGGTTAAGATTTATTAAAATTAAGACTCGTTAGATCTTTACTAATAATGAAGCAAAGACCTCAAAGCTTTGCATAGCAGATCCTCCCATATGGAAGTAGCTATCACATGTAAAATTAGCTTACGAAATTATCTATATGCCCAGTTTGGCAATAAAAAAACCTACTATTGGTAAGCAAAACGATTGGTTTTTTTTTTTATTGAAACCGGGCATAAGTGAGCGGTCACTGATGCGAGTCGTATCTTCTCAATCGCTCTAAAGGTGTAGAAGTTCGTAGCTTTAAATCACCCGTAAAATTAGTTCCATCAGGTGTACCTCAAGGCTCGTACCTTGGACCTCCATTATTTCTGATTTTCATTAATGATTTATGTACTAAAATAACATCGGACTATCAATGGTTTCCTGTTATTTAATTAATTTAATTTTAAATTTTCTACTTCATCTCTGATGGTAGAATACGTCGGCTACTATTTTATTTAAAAACAGATGTACCGTATTTTCTGGATTAAATTTATTCTATTCTAAATTATCGCTATAACCCCTCGAAATTCTTGGAGCTTCTGAAGAAGTTATGTTTCGGTTCGTAAGCACGCTGGTAACGATGAACCGGTCATCTCTGACCATAGTTTTCCGTTTACGTCCCTGTCCTGCGAATCATGTATAATGTCCGGTCTGCCAATACCTCTTGACAACTCAGTTCACCACAGGATATTCGTAATCCTAAGCCTTAAGGTAGCACATAGATTCCTTGGTTAAACGTAGCAACAGTCCATACCAAATCATGACATCTGCGTGTCAAATTTAATCGCGATGGAAGATTTTGGCGTGAAAAAGTAACAGCTAAACAGACAGTTTTGACCGACATTTTTATGCAACGTGTAACGGGAAATGTGTATCTATCCGAAAGTGGTGAAGACTACATAAGGTATAGACAAAAATTTTGCTTCCACATTTTTTGAATCCAAACCATAACCAACGTGTCACCGCTCAATAAGGGTCATTCATTATCTTTTCACATCACTTGCTAATATTATAATATTTTGTCTTTGGCGATCTGTACGTCTAGTATCAAAGAAGTTGTATACTTTTATGAATATATACCCTTTCCGTTATGTTTTATACAACTGAGTCGTCAATCTCCAGTTTACAGTAAACAAACAATTTTTAAACATAATAGTAGGAAACAATACCTCTTTCTCGACGAGTAGCTGCAGTATATTCAAGACCAGGGGTCCAAGGTTGGGGTAGAGCGTGAGCGCCTGCAGCACACTCCTCATCATCAGGACCGGTATCTCCGTCTCCTCGGTCAATCGCTGCAGAACTGCTGATATCACCTGCACGACGATTCAAATTCAAATAGACCTTCGCAGGCACTTATGAAGTTCTCCGGTTCGGAAGATTGGATTTGCCGAGAAGAGCCGGCAATAAACTCATCAATTACTCTTTTCAAAACAAGCTTAGATTTATTACATAAGAATGATGATTTAAATCTTCTAAGAGTTGTAGAAATAGCGAACCTATTCGGCATCTTATAAGTGCTGGCATCAATAACAATACCAACGAATAAATGTATCTAAATGTTTACTGTGTCCTTAACTTAGCCCATCAGAGCGTATTCTCGGTGGTGGGAAATTGATTTCAAACAAAATAACAATGTTTGGGTTTTGTTGATTACACAGACTAATAGGCTTAAAAGACACTAAGCCGGATACGCTGATCGTTAAACTAAATTCATCCCCTAAGGGAGTAAAAAAGGGGATGTAAATTTATATGAGAATCTGTAATTTATGATCCATGACTTGTATTCAAAGCTCAGATCAAGTCTCAAGAACATATCGTGTTAATCTAAAATAAACCTTATGTCATTGGTGCAGATTCAATTGTTTTAATCTCGACTCAAACTTGACTATGGGGATCCAAGTGTGGCCAGTTTATGACAATTTCGTTGCATTCCTTGTTTAAAAGTAATTTAAAATAGATACTTTTATTGTACTCACATCCTGCGTATAAGTTTGTTTCTCGGCGAAACACAGCGCGGTCGCTTTGATGATATACTTGAGGTCGGCTTTGCTCGGGTCTATCAGGTGGAGCTCCACTAGCAGCTCAGCTGGGCTCACTGCCATTATTACAACACTTAGTTTTATACATATCTATAGACTAAGGGTCAGTTACTTCATACGGGGTGGATACGATAATAAATGAAAACTGCAATATTTTTTTTGCAATTTCGAAGTTGGTCGCATAGTAAAAGTTGATCGTATTTATGAGTAATTTACGTGGTTTCATTAATTGTCGTATCCATACCGTATATGGTTGGTACAGTTCAAGGCTGTTTTTTTTTTACATTCGTGCCAAACGGATGATTCAAAATTTTTTGGCGGTCGATTTACGGTTCCTATTTTAGTTACTTATATGTAAGATGTGCAATAAAACTCCAATCTCATGAATTGTGGTTTATTAAAATAAAAACAAAGAGCATCATATTCCATACTCCCGGCCATTGATAGTTCTTTTTAAAATTATATTAAAAGCGGGATAATTTTATAGCGGGTCAGGCTAAAGAACGAAGCGAGAGAGAAAAAAATAAACGAAAATCATCATAAAGAAAAGATTGAATTATAAATTCGTTCTAATTAAAAATAAATTTAAACAGCCAGCGCCATTTATTAAAAACTGCTTGAATGGCGCGACTATGCCCAATAAAGAAACAACATTTAATGTAGATTTTAAATCAAAAGGTAAATAAAATCTCAATAGAACTTTTTTATCTAAAAAGGTAACACATTTTATTGAGGGAATTCGAATAAGTCTCGCGGCGTCGCGAGTCTCTTGTCACGAATTTGCTCACTTAAATGTGTACCTTTTTGTTTAGTAAATAAAGTTCTATTTTATTTTTTACTTTGTATAGGCCTGTGTTTGACCACAATCTCACCATGGTAAGTGATGATGTGGCCGAAGGTAGTAAGCACAAAAAGCCTAAAAAGGAACTGGCCAGTAGATGCTCGGCAACAGATTTTCAACTTGAGGGTGGTAACCAGCCAGTTGGGTACTACAAAGTACCCTACCACCGAGTTTCTTTCACCAAAAACTCAAGCTTATACGATTCAAACCCACGACCACAGCTTAAACATTTTAAATGGTGTAATTGGTGATAAAGAAAAATCAATTTCATTATAGTGTATCGTGAATTAACGGACGAGTGTCAATATTAAAAAATGTGTTTTCAAACAAATAATAAAACACAATATTGATTTCACATGTACTTACTTATCACAAAAACTGCAATGTAAATAAAATAATAATCAATTAATATATTATCTAAAATATACTACCAAGGTGCCTAGTAATTTTATCTATATTAATCTCTGATTAAAATTGTGCTAAGAATTACTTATGATACGACTAAACGGCGATAATTTTGATTTGGGTTACGAAAACTGGCTTTAAGAGGACTCAATTCGTCATACTTTTCATACAAAACCTCTGTACTTATTATGGCGTTGTTAAACATTTTTCGTTAGATGTTTTGAACAAATTAGTATCTTGTGCACTTTATCTAGCCGTGTATCTAGGCGTAATTTAAAAAAAGTGTGAAACAAATTCAGTCAAAGCCTCCGAAAAACAGCGTTTTTGCCTGAACTTTGGCCATATCTAATGTACCTATAAATTGTAAAAGTAAAGAAAACATTTAGATACCAGGCTTGCAAATGTATTGGAGATTCTAAATAACTAACTTTTTTTTCACAAACTTGTAAGATTTTTTCACAAGAAGTATACTCCTGGAACAAGTTTTATGAATGCGAAATCATGAATGACGATCTAGCGAAGCGGCCGCGAGTGATGAGCGGAATTTACCGACTGATAACTGACGGCCCTGATGCTGTCTCTCTTTTTTCGCAGTCAAACATTACGTTGGATGAAACAACAAGCTTTTAGACTATGCTTGCGTTGAAGTTGCGCCGGCCACAGAGGGCCACCTTAACTTCCACATTACAAGTTTTAATCATCTGTCTCTTTCTATAGCTCGTCAATAAACAAAGATGGATATATTTTAACAACATTACCTGGTGAACTTTCTTCGTGAGGGTTCTGAAGTCCGAGCAATTTGTTGAACACTTCCTTCACCACCATTGGATTCAGTTTTATGAACTTCGGTAATGCAGCCATAATCTGTGAGATATTAGTAAGTTGAATTTTGAGCCTTATTGCAAGGTTTGGATGGTTTAGAACACGAAATTTATTTAAATGTTCCAAATGGGAAAGTCTGTTTATTTGTCGATTCATTGTTCGTGGTATTGACGTCGAATGCCGAGACGAAGGTCCCGGTTCGAATCCTACACTGAGCTTGAGCTTTCGGTGAAGGAAAACATCGTGAGGAAACCACAGCACGGTTGTAGGGTACTTTGTAGTACCCACCTGGCTGGCTACCACCCACAAGTTGAGAATCTGTCGCCAATCACTTATCGGTGTTCCGACAGCCACACTTGAGAGCCAGTTCCTTCTAGGCTTTGTGTACTTACCACCTTCGACCACATAATCACTGACCATGGTGAGATTGTGGTCAAATACAAGCCTATGCAGAGAAATAAAAAACGGAACCACGAACGCCTTCTTCATTTATTTTTTCGGAGACTCAGGCTGTGGTATGAGGAATGAGCTCCCCGCCATGTTTTTCCCAAGGGAGTATGGTCCATGCGGGTTTATGGTTGTTTGCTACCTCAGTAGGTATATGTAGGTGACTGACCAGTTCATGCGATTGGTTAAGACTCTGGTTAAGATTCCACCTATCGTGCCGCTGGTCGTGGGTTCGATTCCCACACAGGACATGCATTTGTGTGCATATACATGTTTGCATGTCTTGAGTCTGGGTGTAATTATGTATGTATTTACAAAAAGAAAAGTAGTATATGTATTATATCAGTTATCTGGTTTCCATAGTACAAGCTCTGCTTAGTTTGGGATCAGATGAGCGTGTATGAGGAATGTATATATATTTAGGTATGTGTGTATGTATGTTTGTATACCTCTTTCTTGGAAAGTCCAGTGAGCACGGGTATAAGGAACCGGACGTCGGAGACGCGCGTTGCGTACAGTTCCCGCACTCGCGACACTAACTCGGCGGATGGCGGGGCTGTAAAAAGTACATAATATTATAATTACTTTTTTAATCGACGAAGTCGGTAAACAAGCGTACGGCCCGCCTGATGGTAAGCGGTTACCGTTGCCAAAATATTATAAAACTAAAGAATCATATACAGGGTCGATACAATACAGATTTTCATACAGATCAGTCTTCGGCTAAAATGTATAAAAAGCTGGATTTTTTCGAAATAGCATCTTGGCACAGTAAAAGTTTAAGGAATGCACCGAATGCAGACAGCTAAAATATAACAGTAATGTTAAACAAGTTCTTTGTTAAAAATGACATTTGTAATACAAGCTTTTATTTTAGTGACTGTACTTGCGACAAAGTACTCATCAAGACGAATCAAACTCGATGCGGTTATGTGGTTTTATTACGGAGTTCTTATGGCCACCTTCCAGCTCCATCATCAGATCAGCTCCACGTCATCATAGTACGATTTGCATATTCGTGCAAAATTTCAGCTCAATCGGAAACCGGGTCAAATTTAACTTCCAAAATTCCATTACAGACAACGGGACAGGTGAAACTAAATAAAAGCCTGTAAAATGCGGTAAAATTTCGAACAAAGAACGACCACTAGTATAAGAAATTGACATACCTCGTTCAGTAAACATATGCACGAGCCTTGTGAGCAAAGTCTCGGCCCCTCTGGGACACTCGTCGAGTAATAAGCTGAAGGCAGGCCGCAGCGACTCGGTATCGTTATGCGCACTCACGACCGCCCTCACTGGACCCTCCACAAGTCGCAGAACAACGCGTTTGGCATCCGATCCCGCACACCCGTATACACGAGCTACTTCTACGATTATTTCTGTGAAAAATGTTTACTATAATAGTGGAAGTTTAGTTTAAAAAGGATTTTAATTTAGCATTTTAGGTCGTTATTGTGACTTTTGGAGAATGTAATAAAGAAGATTATTATCTCGATAAAGAAAACGATGTGTCAAGGAAAGAGTCTGTCAGTCTGTGCATAGAAAGAAATAATCCACAAAATTATTCGTTTCACATGTAAATACATATTTTTTCATGACAATGTTTTCAATTATATTTTATCACAATATTATCATTAATCGGCTCCTTAATCAGTTTTTACTATTAATCTAAAAATTCTATATAACACAAGACAAATTTTTATTTTTAACCGACTTCAAATAAAAGGAGGAGGTTCTTAATTCGGTTGTATGTTTTTTTATGTTTGTTACCTCATAACTCCGTAATTTATTAACCGATTTGGAAAATTCTTTTTTCGTTTGTACGGGTACACTTCCTATTTGGTCCCGTTGCCATTCAAAGTACACTAAGAAGTAATCAAATCAGGATTTGATTACTTCTTAGTGTACTTTGAAGTCGGTTTAAGTTTTTGGTAAAACAGTTCAATTATTTCCATACAAATCCCTAACATTTATTTTCGTCGCGATTCGATCGTCTGTGTTTATCTTGGACGAAGATCTTTGGTCTTAACATTAAAATATCCAAACAAAATGACTAACTAAAACAAGAACAAAACTTATACTACTCAGAAGCCTGCAGATGAAAAGTACATTACATACAATTGAAATAATAACTAAGTAACTCACCCTCATTCTCGGGAAACAGCGCCATGACTAGATTCAAGCACATCTTAAAGAGATCATCGTTCCAAGGCATCCTGTGTCCATGCCTCGACCCAAACAACTCTGGTGGCGGAGTAGATAACGATATAAACCCTAAGTACAGTAGTGCATGTTTCTCTATCACCCTTTTAACTGAATCTGTACCACGTTTGTAAATTTTAATAGCCGATTTTAAAGCTATATCTCGGATTTCTTCATTTTCATTTACTGTAAAAAAAAACTGAGGTTTATTGTATAAACAAATAAAGCTTGTATTTCAAGTTTTTGTAATTTCATACTATATCCATATTTGTTATACGCTGCCACTGCGGTATGTATGTTGTTTGATGTAATACCTACCTTGAATTCATACACATAAGGTAAATTTTCAAAAATACTGGAATCAATGCAATCAGTATTTGAAAATACACCTTAATTCAAAGAAGATATAGATACTTAAAACAAAAAATGCTATTATGCTGATTCTGTTGTTTACAAACAAACTAATTTAGTCTCACTATTTCTCTTTCTAACACAGAACATAAGAAAAGGATGTAAGAAATTTAGTCCTGTCAATTATACCAATGCTTGTTTTCAACGTAAATTTAGTCGCCATCTATCGTGGTTACGTCTAAATACCCGCAAATGAAGACGACAAAGACTAATTTGACAGCTTTAAATATGTTCTATCTTTTTTCAATAATATTTGTAAGAAAGAGATGTCCTGACTAAAATTTGTTTAATTTACCACAGAATCGGCATCAATGTCACCATATTTAAGCAGCAGTACAAAGGTTGCAAGTTGCAACTGAAAATATTTCAAGGGATTTTCAAAAGGTTCAAATTGCAGTAAAAATACTTACACACTTGACAAATTAGTGCCGTAATGTATTTATGAGCGCGCGGCGGCCGCATAATACACAACTCTTCGAGCAACTCCATAGCAAGCAATGCCACCTTCTCTTCAGCAACCAGATGCTTCAAATAATCCACCGCTTCCTCGGTAACCACCGGACATTCAGTGTAAATCTTCCTCAACAAAACATCTTTGCAATTCTCCATAATAGGGTCACCACTTTCACAGATCTGCGTAATTAATGCGCATAGAAGCTGATTGTAATTCTGATCGTGTTTCTCATGCAATTTCGGCTGTAATGTCACCGGATGGCGGTTGAAGCCCTGCATAAAAGCGTATTCTTCATAAAGCCATGACAGCGCTAAATCTATCCTATTCGACGGGTCTTCTAGTATGTAACTAAGGATCAAGTCACGCAATTCTGGCGTATAACTTGATGCAAAAATTGTTATGAATTTCGAACGGATCGTCGATGCACCACCTATTATACTTTCCATCTCAGCTCGCAGTATTCTATCTACCGCTTGGACCATCAACTTCTCCTTTATTTCCTTTGGTATAGGACGTGTTATTTCTTGCAATTTCAGTAGTTTAACCTTCTGTTTTAGTTTAGGAACGGTTGGTGTCGGGGGAGGTATTAGTTTCTCTTTTTCCTTCGTCTTTCTCTCCTCCTCTTTCAAATGCTCTTGTCGAGTTTCCTCCATTAACTTAGATACAGCACTTTCGATCTGTCTGTCTTTTGACGTCTCTTGCAGTTTTGCGACAGCATTTTTAAGCGTTAATTTCTCTTCATCATCTCTTAGTAGAGGTATTTTAGCTGCAATGTCTGATAAACTTGGCTGTTCTGGGGGCTGCATGGATGGTGGCTCTGGTGTCTGTACTATTGGCTGTACTGTCGGCTGCACTGTTGGCTGCACTGTTGGCTGCACTATTGGCTGCGCTTTTGGCTGTACTATTGGCACAACCATAGGCTCATCTTTAATTAACGCATGAATCATCTTAGCTAAACTTCTTTTCTGTACATTGCTACCAGAATTCGGTATCGGTTTATATGTGTTTACGAAACTGCTCGGCATTTCGCTTGGAAGACAATTAACGAGGGTAGATGTTACAAGAGCAACTACATTGTCTACATTATTCAGACCGTCAAACAGCGAGTCTTCAGTGACAGTAGGTTTTGTTACACTTTGCTGACTTGTATCATCATCAATGGTATTGAAGTCACTTCGACTATTACTGTTACTGTCACTACCCTGGCTGTTACTTTGCGGAGAATCAACTCTGAATCGTTTAGCTGGTTGATCATTTATCTTTATTTCACCAAGGCGTTTGTTTCTCTTCTCTTTGGGCAGGACTTTGTTGATCTCCTGGGTCGTCATACCTATATCCATGAGCAGTTGAGTTAACTGCGGCATCATCTCATTCCCTGATGGATGTTTTATCAAGTTTATGATCAACATTTTCAAATGTTTTCGCACTGAGTTTACTTGCGACTGAGAAAGTGTGGGTGGTAATGTTGTGTGAAGATCCCCTAATGCTTGTATGACTCTAGCTATGTATTTAGGCCTTACTTTGGCCAGTAAGCAAAGTGTGGTCATACAAGCCATCAAGTTAACGCTAGAGATGTGTTGCGAATTGTGGAATTTTACGAGCAATGTAAATATGTGACTGTAAAGAGAAATAAGTAAAACATATTTGTATTTAGGCATTAGTCAAATTTCACTATAATTAAATCAAAGTCAAAGCCATTTATTCAATTTAGGCCCCAGAGGGGCACTTATGAAGATCACATTTACTGAAGCTACCACCGAACTCGACCTTCAACTGAGAAGAAGCAAGGCAGCAAGGTTACGTTTGACTTAATGACAGGCTAGTTGGCGTGGTTGGTTAAGATCCTATCACGCAGCAGGTCATGGGTTTGATTTCCACCCAGAGCATGCATTAGTTTTAATGATAAATGTTTATAGGAACAACAGAGAAAAAATATATCAATAGCATAAACAAAATGTATAGAAAGAAAAATTTGTATAACTCACTTAGATTCTTCCTCTAGGGCTTTTCTGTTTAAGAAAGGCAGGTGGAAAGGCATGCTGTCCAGACTGAAGTCTTCCTCAGAGCCTTCACTAGGGCTCTGCAGCAGGACCACCTCCTCAAGGAATTTGATGGAGTGAGTTCTTATACCTTCATTGTCACTGTCTATCATGTTTAGGACTAAAAGCTGGAAAATAGAATTTAATTAATTTTATAAAAAACAAAATTTTCAAATTTACTATAGCAAAAAAAACCTAAGTAAACTTATATATCTGATTTGGATTAAAAATATTACTTATTCTTTATAAGCTTTTAACCCACTAAAAAAAAGGAGGAGCTCTTCAATTCATCTGTATGTTTTTTTTTTTATTCAAATAAAATAAAAGATTTATGATCACCACTTTGATGGATACTTTTTATCAAATCTAAAAAACATTGTATGTAGTCTGATCCAGAGAGTTTAATCAAACAATATGTGTGAATGCTTCTAGATTAATCATGCTGTTATTGTTTAACAGATTTAATTAAATATGGCACAAACAGAACATACAAACAATGTCTATCTAGGTTGTAATGGAAAGGGTATAACCATAATATTACATGAATTCTTTGGTACAAGGCACACAGATCGCAAAAGAGATTATAATAATATTAACTAGTGACGTGAAAACAGATAATGACCCCTCTTGTTAGGTGGTTAGTTCGGCTATGATTAAATTCAATAAACTTGAAAGCAAAGGTATGAATTCTATACTGATCTCATGATGATAGATGACCTAACCTGTTCATTCAGGAAGGCTATAGGCTATATAAAATAAGTGTTTTAAACAAACCTTCAATTCAGTAAGATGCTTCCAAACATATTCCATCTCGGACAACTCAACATCACTCTTGCAAATCCAGAGAAGAGTATTTCTATAGACAATACTGGATGCCTGTATCGCTCGCTTCTGTACCGCTATAACATTGTCTACAATGAGGAGACGTAGTGTGCCAATTACCTTTGGAAGGTTATCGGGATGATTCTTACTGGAACAAGATTTAAAATCGTATTTAATTTATCTTTTGCCCCAACACTGTAGAACTAGCCTTGCCTACTCTTAACTGGTTTGTGTAGATATGCTCGTAGGTATGACTGGATGTGGAGCCAGGCCATTATATTGAATAGGCTTATTATTAACATTTAACTATGGAGAGGATAGTGCAGCTGAAAACTAGAATAGAACTGATTCTCAAGTACAGAGCAAACACTGGTAGGTGCTGGGTGACTGCGAATAAGAGGTATATAACCACAGAGGCAGGAGTTACCTGCCTCTGTGATTGTATATCAGAATTGGAATGGCCTACATCTGTGTGCAACTATTTCTACTAAGTATGAACATCCAAATTATTGTACCAACCTTAAGTCCTCAATAAAGGCAATGACTTGCTTCCTTACATCCGTAAATTTATCGGTACTAAAGCTCAGAATATTATCTATGTATGTTGGTATCATATTTGATCCCTGATGGAGGAGGACTTCCAAAATCTTCCGAAGCAGTCCAGCTTTCTTCATGCCCTCGGCCATCCCAGCCTCGTTTATCCATTGTATCAGCTAAAAATTTTAAGAATAGGTAATAAAACACGTATTCTTATAAATTTCTTTATCAAACATTATAGGAATGTAAACTTGGCGCGTACACGATGCTCCACAAACCTGATTTTGAACAGCTAAAACAGTAGTTTGACCATACTTATTAGACATATTGGTTTCAGTTCTATCTTGATGACTACAATTTCATTGTTTTTGTCGACTTGTTAACGTTTTAGCAGACGAAATCTTGTGAAAAGATACTACGTCCACCGCTTCATTCACAAGGTAAACCACAGATTACAGACGGACAGACGATGGATGCTAGCTAACCCGCGACTCGTGAGTAAAATATCTTGAAAAAGAGACAAGAAATAACCTCAAACTTGGGCTATCTACCGATTTACAAACGAGATAGACAAGAAAATTCGCAATTGTGTCAAATTCTATTATAACTTTTGTATTTGGTTGCATAATAAAACTGACATTACACGAAGAATGTTGCAAGACTGAAAATTATTTGAAAAAAAACATAAAATTCGATTGCCATTTTATTGTGGTAATCCGTAATTTTACAGAAAATGGAATCCGTTTAATAAAATTCTTAAAGCAATTCTTAAATGCAATATTCAAATATATAATAAGTCACCATATTTTTGTGGAAAACGTCGGTTTATAATCTACCTAGTGAGATTGTAAATCTTATCCTATATCCTATATCCACCCATTACAAAAGTGAAAGTGAATTTGTTTGTTTGTTACGCCTTCACGCCTCAACGCCCAATTTCACCGGCGCCGCGCCGCCCGCTGCGCCGCCGCGGCGCGCTGGCAGCTAGTTGTTGGATTGAGTTGAGACGGTGCCGGGTCGCTGCTGCGATGGAGCGGTGCTTTACGTGGTGAATGGTCACCCTGCGATTGTGTGTGTGTATTATTGCATGCTGCGATCTGAGCTAAGGCGATGTGGTCATCGGGCTCGCTGAGGGCGTGCCTTGTGGATATTCGGGATGGCGTGTAGGTAGCCGCTTTTACAACAAAGACTACTCAAGTTAGAAACATGATTCCATTTATGGCGTTGGCATCCAATAAGATTTTTTTTTTATATGAAATTCCTCCCTTCAGAGGATTAAATAGGGATCCGTAAGCCGGGAAGCAAGTTGTGAGACTTTATTGGGAGTGATTATTCGATGCACGCGATGGTCAGAATAAAAGAATGATGAAAAGAAAAGAGTCTTCTCAGTTTAATTAAGTGTATTCCGAACCGGTGGTAAATTCAACTGTATGTAGGTACCTACAACTTAACGTTCATAAGTGCCTTATCAGGGCCTAAACTGAATAAATGACTTTTTGATTTTGAACGCTTATTAAATCGAGATAAAAGCTACAAAAACATAATTATCTTTACATTTTTGGTAATTTAATGGATGACTATATAAAGACGCTGCTTTTACAGTGCTGCCTTATATCAATAAAATAGCCAGTACCCCGAATGTAATGAATTGACGTTAGTAAACGCTTCCTGCGTTTGCGTTAACGACACTTCTCAATCTATAGGAACGCATTAGCTAGCACGCATTAGTAATCGTCAATTATTTACACTCGGGGTACTGTATACTCTTCTTTTCAGAACATTGAAACCAATCTTCTTTATATATAAAATTCTTCTGCACGTGTGTATGTCACTGAACTCTACCTAAGCGGCTGGACCGATTTGAATGATTTTTTTTGTATGCGTTTGGGTGGCACCCTGGATGGATTAGATTCACAAATTTAATCAGCCCGGCAGATGGCGCTGCAGTCGGTTTAGGGTAGGGTAGGGTAGGGTAGCAGCACAGGCTAGGGTAGCAGCACAGGCTAGGGTAGCAGCACAGGCTAGGGTAGCACCACAGGGTAGGGTAGCATCACGCGAACGAAGTTGCGCCGGGCAGCTCGTAATAAAATAATGGAATCACACTATTGTCTTTTTTTGTCTTGTTCATAATGTAAAATATTATGTTGAAATGGCAGCCTGATAGGTAATGTAGATAGGTAGGTACCTACACACTATGAAATCTGATGAAACATCCGCAGTATTCTAATGAGTTAAAATAAAACATAATAGTTAGGTAATCTACCTGAACACAAAGTGTTTTGTGTTCCTCAAAGCCGTACTAATTACGGTCAAAATGAATTTGTATCACGTGTTACTAATCTATACAATAAGAAATATAGCGATATTGACATATACTCATGCACAAAACATACTTTTATGTCAAAAATTAGACAAAAGTCATTAAAACTATAGGTATGATACTTATACATATACACACATGCGCATACATTCATATGTACATACATACACAGTCATACATTACACGCACCTACACATCTCACAAAACCAAACGAACTTAACTTATTAATCTACAATCTACTTTTTTTAAAAATATTTCTTTATTTATTTATACTTATTTAAAATCTTCATGTCATTTCTGCTCTGTATAATTTTTATTAATTTTATCATGTTGTGATATCCTGTTATTGGCTCTGGATTCATTATTCATCTGTATACTAAGCATGTATCTTTAAATGTAGCTGTTGGATATCCTATGAAATAAAAATAAAAATAAAATAAAATAATTACACTAAAAATATGTTTATTAAACTTATTTAATACTAGGTAATACTTTATAATAATTGACTAAATCAAGAACTAGTAACAAATGTTAAGCCATCAATGGTGCTTGTTGGACGATGTTCAGGTCCCTCATTTCCTGCATCGGTGGTTTCTGTTCTGCTTCCATTTCTAGGCGCAAGCTTCGTACGATTATCGCAACGAATAACAAAGCAACTGAAAACATAAAAATCAAAAGATTAGTAATAACATATTTCAAAATACGCGAAGGACGCGCGTAATATTATAACAATTGATGTCATTGTAAAATTTTTGACATTCTATCAAATTTTGTGCGCTTAGTTCATTCAAATTACGCAATACATTTCGATCCGGTGTTTATCACAACTTAGTGAATATTTATTTTATTTATTTATATATTTTACACAAATTACAGCTATCATTACAGGTTTACCTAATACAATAGTGTAAGTTAAAAATAAACAAAAATACGAATTAAAATATTATATACATGTTATGCTCAACAATGAATTTCTAAATTCATTGACTGAACATGAGAACAGGTCAATTTTCTCGGCAACCAGATTTAGTGTATGCAACGTTTATATCTATCGGAAAGTTTAGATAGGTAGGTATAGTACGTATGTGTCGAATACCTACATTAATATTCCTGATATTTCGTAGGTACCTATCCTATATACTAAAATCGTATAAAAACGCTTTTAAAATACATTTACACAGCTTACTCACGACTAGCTATCTACAACCATAATTGTCTTACAAAACATTTTTTTAATACTTTGTACGTAGTCGGTAAACAAGCATACGGCCCGTCTGAAGGTAAGTAAGCGGTTACCGTAGCCATATGGACGCTTGCAACTTGTTGCAACACACGAGGCATCACTCACGCGTTACCGACACTTCCCCCCTCCCCAATGAGCTCTGGCGACCTTACTCACGCGCAGGAACACAACAAAGTTAAGTATTTGGCTGCGGTATTCTGTAAGGTGGAGGTACTTCCCCAGTCGAGATGCTCTATGAGCGAATAAACGCTATGCTCTACCTCTCTAAAAACTCTGGATGACATCAATTAAACATATCAGTAACAATAAGGAATTGACGTAGATCTTTATCCGTCTATATAGGTAGTTAGTAAAATAAATGTTGAACTTACGACACCATTTCGCTATGCCTATTGTGGCCAGGACTCCCATATACATGGCGGTGACCACTACTAGGCCCAATCCCAGCGTGAACATGATTAAGCTCACAATACAAAAGCACCTTAATATTTTGGTGTTGTTCTGAAAAAAAAAAATGAAATGTTAAGTAACTTCTCTCTTTTTCTGGCATTTTTCAACTTGACTATTGTGCAGGGACTTCTAGATCTTAATACCTAGTGTAGTACCTATTACTCACCAAGCACCAAGCCTCATGGTTATGTCGATTTTTCCAATGTGCATAAAGCCTAGATGAATAGATAGACATGGTAGGCTAGCACTAGGGTTTTTTTAGGATAAACAGTCTTTTTCTAGGCAGGCGTGCTCCAACTTCGGCTTCTTCAAGTTATTAGGTACTTTATAAATGCGAAAGTTTATGTGGATGTTTGGTACATAATCATAAAAAAATCTTGTGATAGGATCGTACAGCAAAGCTAAATTGTTCGCTATAAAGTAAGTAAGTTACTATTAGCTCTTATTACTTACCATATGCACACCAATGACCAATGTGAGATTGAGTAGAAAATTGAAAGTAAATGCTACTAAATAGTAACCATAGCATATATACAGGCCTAGAGCCTCCTTCTGTATATCAGCTATAGGGCGTCCAGCTACCGGTGTAAGTTTACTAGCCTCCACAAATGCGTGTTCTGCGTATATGAAATAGGAAGATCCTGCTAAGGATATGCATGACGCTACCTGCAATAAAAGAGTTATAGTTT
This sequence comes from Polyploca ridens, assembly GCA_951394255.1. NCBI lineage: Eukaryota > Metazoa > Arthropoda > Insecta > Lepidoptera > Drepanidae > Polyploca > Polyploca ridens. The sequence goes on along the minus strand of OX596257.1, from coordinate 2,960,107 downwards.
GAATTTGTTTGACGGAAATGTTGCATACTAGTTTCAAGAGAGGTAGTAGAGCAGTGATTCCCAAAGTGGTCCAAGTCACCCCAGGGGTCCACGGGAGACTCACGGGGGTTTACGTTAGATAGATCTAATCATCAAATGTTTTGACGAGTTTTGGAAATATGGTAGAAATATAGTAGCAGGGGGTCCACCGAAACCTGAAATTTTTTAATGTGGTCTACGAGAAAAAAAGTTTGGGAAGCTCTGTAATAGATCAAAGCATTATTTGCTCAAAGAGCAACTCGCCTGGGGAAATATCTCCACCTTACGGAATACTGCAGCCAAATAATAATGTTGTTTCAATATGTGAGGATGGCGAGAGGTGCGAAGAGAAGCCGTGGGAATTATGTCAAAAAAACCTCAGAACACTGTCCGTTGTACAAGCGGTAGAACATGTTTTAAGAGAGGTAGAGCATATAGCATTTTCATACTCAAAGAGCAACTCGATTGGGGTAATACGTCCACCCTTCAGAATACTGCAGCCAAATAATAGTGTTGTACGCGTGTGAGTAAGGCGTGCATGAGCTCAGTGGGGGCTCAAGGGTCGGTGACGCGTGAGTGATGCCCCGGGTGTTGCAAACGTCCATTGTAATGCAACACCCGTGGCATCACAAACATCCACAGAGCTACGGTAACCGCGCCACCACCAGATGGGCAGTATGCTTGTTATGTACCATTCATCTGATTGGCATGAACATAAGATTACGATAAAAAATTATCAAACATAGAAAAGTAAAGCGTTACAATTCACACTAGTATTGCAAATAAATTGACGGGCCAGTTGGCGCAGTTGGTTAAGGTTCACCTTACGCGCCGCAGGTCGTGGGTTCGATTCCCACACAGGACATACATTTGTGTGCATGAACATGTCTGTATGTCCTGAGTCTGGGTGTAATTATGTATATTAAGTATGTATTTACAAACAAAAAGTAGTATATGTATTATATTTGTTATCTGGTTTCCATAGTACAAGCTCTGTTTAGTTTGGGATCAGATGACCGTGTGTGAGGAATGTCCCAGGATATTTATTTACTTTAAATAAAATTGAAATGTCTGTTTTAACAGCTTTTTACTAAAGGTTTTCCCAAGGGAGTACAGCCTGGGCTTCTTCCAAAAGGGTGTGAAGAGCTTTCTGCAGGGTCCGCAACGATAGTGATACCCCTGGTGTAGCAAGCGTCAATAGGCTACGGTAACCCGCTTACCATCAGGTGGGCCGTATGCTTGTTTGCCACCTTCACAGATATCGCCACCTTAGTAGTATAATTCTTGCCGGAGTCTTCTCAGTTTAAGGGTATTCCGAACCGGTGGTAAATTCAACTGTATGTACATAACGTTCATAAGTGCCTTACTAGGGCCTAAACTGAATAAATGACTTTTTGATTTTGATGATTTTGATAATAAATTAACTTTTTAACAAAAAAAATAAACCGCCTTCAAAGTATACTAAAAAGTATGAAATAACTCTTATCTGACACTATTTTGAAGTGAGCGAAATCGCATGACGTGTTCTATAGAAAATATTTCGCTGACTTCAAAACAGTGTCAGATAAGAGTTATTTTATACTTTTTAGTGTACTTTGAAGGCGGTTTATTTTTTTTGTTAAAAAGTTAATTTATTATACTACTAAGGTGGGTGTCCTCCTTTTTGAAGTCGGTTAAAAATGCGTATAATAAACGGTACTTATACCAAAAAACAATTATATAAATGTTTGACTGTCTGTGTGCGTTTGTTCCGGCTAATCTCCGAAACTTTTGGACTTATTTTGATGGGGTTTTTACTGGCAGATAGCTGATGTTATTAGGAGAAATTTTATTTGAAAATATTAGAGTTCCACGCTAAAAAATACCGTACGCAGGTGAAACCACGGAGGTCTGCTAGTTTACCAATAAATGAATAGATAATATTTACTTTGTCTTTGTTTTCTAATGATAAGTCCTAATGTAATTATGTTCAAAGAAATATAATTACTAGTTATTCCTTCGTAGTTGACAAACATCGGTGAGTCACTATCAATTTTCAAGAATAAAGATAAACATTATCTATTTATTTTTATGTCTGTGTAGTAACGCTATTATAACTGATTTATAGCCCAGTAGGAGTGATATCTAAGCCGCGGCGAAGGTTGTGTGTGGATTCGAATCCTACAATGAGCTCGAGCTTTCTGCGAAGCTAGGAAAATAATTAGGGTACTTCTTACTCGTCTGAATGTGTACCCTTATCAAAAGTCACCATGCACCTTACGGATTTGTTTAATACGCTGAAGTCAGTTAACAAACATACGGCCCGCCTGACCGTACCCATATGGACGCTTGCAACCATAGAATACTATTACCACAGTCTATAAAACCATACTATTACTCTGGCGAGCTTGTAACTAGTTGCAAAACAAGAGGCATCACTCACGCGTTACCGATTTATAGACTGTGCTATTACTCTGGCGAGCTTGCAACTAGTTGCAAAACAAGAGGCATCACTCACGCGTTACCGATTTATAGACTGTGCTATTACTCTGGCGAGCTTGCAATTAGTTGCAAAACAAGAGACATCACTTACGCGTTACCGATTTATAGACTGTGCTATTACTCTGGCGAGCTTGCAATTAGTTGCAAAACAAGAGACATCACTTACGCGTTACCGATTTATAGACTGTGCTATTACTCTGGCGAGCTTGCAATTAGTTGCAAAACAAGAGACATCACTTACGCGTTACCGATTTATAGACTGTGCTATTACTCTGGCGAGCTTGCAATTAGTTGCAAAACAAGAGACATCACTTACGCGTTACCGATTTATAGACTGTGCTATTACTCTGGCGAGCTTGCAATTAGTTGCAAAACAAGAGACATCACTTACGCGTTACCGATTTATAGACTGTGCTATTACTCTGGCGAGCTTGCAATTAGTTGCAAAACAAGAGACATCACTTACGCGTTACCGATTTATAGACTGTGCTATTACTCTGGCGAGCTTGCAACTAGTTACAAAACAAGAGGCATCACTCACGCGTTACCCACTCCCCAATGAGCTCTGGCGACTTTACTCACGCGCAGGAACATAACAAAGTTAGACTCCACATCGTACCTGACTGCATGCTGCCCTCGCTGCCGGTCGCCAGCCGGGCGCTCCGCGCCTGACAGGCTCGATAAGCGGCAGGGCTGCATGAAGATTAACTAGCTGCCATTCGGATTTAATCAACTCCAAGGCCCTATGTGTTTTCACACATAGCGAACACCGCAACCTCAACTCAGGGGCCATCCGGCCCCGCAATTGATTCCCCGGCCCCCGCAAGGGGTCGTGTGACGTCCTCAAACAAAGTTATTTGGCTGCGGTAATATGTTAGGTGCGTACTTCCCCAGTCGAGGTTTCAGCGAATAAAAGCTACGCTCTACCTTTCAAAAATGTATGCTACCATAAAGCACGATGCTAAACAACATTGATATTCGCTATTCAAAGAAAGACCATTAGCACTTTTCATTTGAAAATATTATCGAAATTATGATTGCGTTGTAAAAACTGACACAACAACTAGATGAACAATCAAGTAAAAGACTCATCGTCCTCCAAGTTTTACACGGTCGTAAGGGACGCGTTGGGCAGAAACCGGTGGAGGCAGATCATTCGCTCTAGAAGCAAACCCGATGCTGACCACGATCCTCAGACATGAGGGAACGACTACAGAGACAGAGAGTAAAAACTGATCCATTTCCCGAGACCATGATTTAACGCGAAAACTAAAAACGAATAGCAAATAGTAAAATGGCGTTTATATTTTTACGTAACACGGTTTTGGAGAGCCCGTTGCTTCTCTTAAAATAATTCCTCACTTTATTCCTCATTTTATTAATAAAGTCAAAGTCAAGGCCATTTATTCAGTAGAGCGCTTATGAAGGTCAAAGCTAGTGAAGTTACGACTTCGTGAGTCGGCCTTCAACTGAGAAGAACATGCAAGAAACTCAACAAGGGTAATTTTTTTTATATTTCTTGGACTCTATTCCTCTGTATCTATGCATAGGTATATCTTTTTTACTGTTAATTATTTGGAAAAAAAAAGCCAAACATAGTCAGATTGTCCAAAAAATATTTAAAAAACCTTGCTGAGTTTCTTGCCGGATTCTTCTCAGTTGAAGGCCGAGTTCCGAACCGGTGGTAACTTCAGTAAATGTGACCTTCACAAGTGCCCTTCTGGGGCCTAAATTGAATAAATGGCTTTGACTTTGACTGGCTATTTTTTTTCCGAAGTAAGTACTTACCTATATGTTTTTTTACACAAAAAAGGTAACAATATTTTGGAATAATGCCGTATAAAAGTTACTCACCATATTAAGATATCCTATAATCAGACAACCAATTCTCAATGGAATACAACAGCAGCATTTAGGTATAATCGGTATACGACAGCCCATTTTTGTATTTCTTTTTTTACAACTTTTTCGAGCACACGTCCTATTATGTTAGGTCACGTTTAAACTTTACAAAAAAATATTGTGTATTACAAATAAATAATGTTACATGAATGGGTGTGTACTCACAGTTCAGATAACGCTCATCGTCGGTCCCATATCTGTTTATCTGATTTGTAATAGGATATTTGATAACAATGACCAAATGAATCTTTATTATTTTCGTTTAGATTAGTAATTGGGTTAGCTATTAACTGTTATTTGTTAAGATTAAACATAATCAGATTAGACTTGATTAGAGTAACAAAGAGAGAATATAACGACACCTTGTAATATTTGTTTTATCTGCTATTATATTTTAAACTACTTATAAAAATTTATATTGAACAGTGTTTACTATTATGTTATTTTACTACATATTTCACCATGGTTTGTGATGATGTTGCCGTGGTGTTAAGAATGGGAACTGGCTCTCAAGTCTAGATGCCTCGCTAGCTCAACTTGAGAGGGCCATGCATGTGACCACCGTGCTATGGTTTCCCGACGATGTTTTTCCTCACCGAATAAGCTCAAGATTATTGCAATATCACGACTGTTATGTTTCCTGAAAAAGATGTTGCCCTTACAGCGAATCGTGAATAATCAATCATCAGAAACCGCTGAGTAACTTCGCCGTGAGACGGTCTCAGACAGATTTTCTTTCGGCATCTCTTCTTTTCAAGCTTTTGCATCGAGCTAATTGTGCATATTATGGTATTAATATTAGCCACGGAACAAATTTTCCGTTGTATTAGCGGTACACAGCTACTAGGACTTACTCGTATGACACATCCCAATTTTTTGAGGGACGAAATAGAAAACTAGGCTGTTGTACCTATAGTTTTTCTATTACACGATATCCGCTCCACTCTGTGTTTAGTCGCCATAACACACCGATTAGTTCTTTGACGAAAGTTTTTCAACTTGATAGTGGTAGCCAGACAGGCTGGTTATCAATTAATTTATTTTTAAGTCGCTCCTAGTAGTAAATGAACCCGTTGGTTCTCGCATGGAACGTAATCTATCTTATATCTGTACTGTAAAAGGGGAGCCATCTGCCATATATTGCTTCGGCACTTTGCCTACGTTTTGCGACTTACCATTAGAATAGCCGACGATCCTGAGACACAGATTACTATACAGATAAACAGCTCCTAAGAACGCGAAATGGTAGGTACTTCACTATTTTACATGCGCAGCGATGTATGCGTGAGCGCTCACCGACGAGTTCACGTACGAGAGCCGAGAAGTCGCTTCGGGTGTTTCCGGCGAACCCGAGGGTCTGAGAGTCGGGGGCGACTCGCGACCGAGCGGCACGCCTCGATACCTACATCGCTAGCAGTACGTCGTCGCTCGCTGCTCGTTACCGCGATACTTTGTTTTTAATAATTTTAAGAACAACTTACAAACAAAATGGTTATTTATTGCAGTGCGTTTATAAATAATTCCAGGAGGAATATAAATATATCCAATAATTTATCCAAATGAAGTAATTTTCTTACTAGGTAGGTACCTATGTAGGTACGAGTAGTATTTTTTGTGGTGGGCGAATTGGACTCATGTCATCTAGACACGTAGTAGCGTGTCAAGCCAAGTTCAAGATATCTTTTACTTAATGCATATATTACAATACTTATATGTATTTAAACTGTTATAATTTAGGTACATAGATATAATAATGTAGACACTGTTATTTTAGGTTTTCAAGTGTGTGATAATGACATTATTTTCATTGTTTACAATGGTTGTAATAATGATTAGGTACAGTTGGACGTTATATTAAACATTAATAATAACATTCATATTTGCAATAAAGGAATTTCACTCTAATTCAATAATGTATCCAATGTTAAAAAAAAAACTAATACAAATTTGCCCTCATTACTTTCGAGTAAGAGTTCATATTAGTGTGATCAAAACGCCATTATTTGTGTCATCTTGGTATTATAACGCCTAATTGTAGTAGGTTTGGAGTTTGGGTAGTGGAATTCTTCAATGGAAAATTGGGAACTAGCAAATCCCACGAGTTTGGGCTAGCGTGTCGTAAGCCAAGGCTCGTTGTAAGTCTAAACTTGACGCCGCGATGATAACGTGCAAAGTGGTTTGGCTCGGCTTGCCTAGCGTAGACGCACCTCAATAAATTATACTTACAATTTATAATTATTAAAAAAATTTACCCAGCTTTCTAATTAAATTTATTTCCTAGTGTGACAGCCCTACAAGAATAGGCTAATATAATAGACGTTTGTAGGGAGCTGTTGCTCTGTATAATACTCTGTGCCTGAGATGACAAAGTGGCTTGGAGCCCTTTATTCTAAGAAGAGACTTTGACTTTATGTGTTTTCTACCGCATGTCCAACGGATAGTGTTCTGAGGAATTATTTGACGTGATTCCCACGGCTATCTTCTTCGCACCTCTTGCCAAGGGCGAAGAGACCATCCAATATTTTAACCAAAATGGTATCTATCCGGTTTCAAAGAAGCTTCCTATAACAGACGCTAAGGTATTTGATAAGCAACAAGGGAGGAATTATTGAAGAGAATTTTGCCCCTTTTGACCCTTGGTGCTGCAAGCACTAAAAACCTAATCATCCACTTCTGCAGATATCATCAAACGAAAAAACAAGATTTATCTTTTTTGTATGAAATCTGGGGTCACGGGAGTGGCCCCGCCAAGACGAGCCAAGCGAAGCGCAAGGGCACTATTTACCTTTTCTCGAAGCGCTTCGTCGTTTTTTATGTACCCTCATAAATTGGGTTTGGATTATACCAGACAATCAAAATTCTTGGGATATGATCATGAGGAAACAGCCAAGCCACATATTTTTACTACGGTGTGTAGAGTTTGTGAAGTTAGGGCTTGTAAATTTAGGGCGTGTAGAGTTATAAGCTTGGTTCTACATGAGATCTGATAACTTTTTGACAGTGCGAGCCATATGGTATTGTCTTGGCAACATTTTACATGAAAAAGTTTTTGATGGGATCATGTTTATCACGATGAACTATAAAATACAAAACGTTTATATGATACCAACAAACAGCATGCCAAAATAGTCAGATAAGTAGTCCAAAAATATTTTAGAAATTCTTAGGTTATCTTGCTAAGTTTTCTGGTTCTTCTCAGATCCGAACCGATAACTTCAGATAAGTTTGACCTTCGGAAGTCAAATCCTAGGGCCTAAACTGGCTTTGACTTTGGCATTCTACGAAACGATCGTGGAAAAAATGACGAAGATAAAATATATAAAATGAAATCATCATGACTTGCACAGTTTCAATTATTTCAGATACCTATCATATCTATGTGAATTTGTGCAATCATGATGATTGTACATTAAAAATAACTTGCCAAGAACGAGTTGTACTCGCGCACGTTGGGTTCTGTCGGTACCATGATAAAAAAAACACAAAGCCCAATAGATTCCCGTCTATTGAAAAAAAAATGTCTTCTGTCTTTACTTTTCATCATGACCTATTCATATCATATTCCAAATTAGGGGAAGGGGGGGCATGACGGGGTCGCGAGGTAAGACGGGGTACGCACACATACAAGAAACTAGACGCTTGCGAATAGAAAGCAATAAGCCAAAAGAAAGCCATACTCGATCAACCATCAGCGCGACAGAAACAGTGAGTGGGAGTGCACGCGTTATTTGTTTACAAACGAAAATCACGTTGAGTGTCTCGTCGATCTAATTTTACGCAGTTAAAAACGTCTTTAGTATAAGGTAATTATGACTACCCAATTTATGTCTTTTCTCGTATATGGTTGCTAGTGTTGTTTACTTTGTTGTGGTATAGTTTGGACAAAAGTTCACTTAATTTTATTTTTTTTGAGTTTTTTTTTTTCTAAGTCAGCCTTGGGGGCATGACGGGGGTTTTGGGTATAGGGTTTTATCCGAAGGTTAGGTAGGCTGCCAGCTTTGTGGACGTTGGGCTCACAATGCTTGTGCTGGTGTGGCTGATGAAAACAACGAAGAAATTCACATTTGTATTCAATGTGATAATCCATCTTGCCCCCATTTTCATTACCCCATCTTACCCCATGGTACAGGGCAAGATGGTTTTTCGACAGTTCCTATTAAATCTTTTATTAAAAATAATGCGATAACGTTCATCTCACAAAGACTATGTTAAATTGTAGTTAGATGAATTACATTATGCCATAAATAAATAAGAATAATAAACGTAATGATTATACTGTATTTTTGGTATTTTCCTTAGATACCCCATCATGCCCCCCCTTCCCCTACCTATTTTGGGTCGGCGCAATATGCTTACGCTATACGCTTACATTCGGCCTTTTTGCTCTCCCTCCTTTCTTTATCATAATCATCTTTCACATAATCAAATTTTCTACCTATTTACTTCTGTAGTTTAATACAAATGCTATTACGTATTTATTTTCTAGGTCACCGTCAGGGCAGTCTGCTAGCGCTATTCATTTCAGTACCATGTGTTGAGCTTGGTGGACAATGAAGTTGTTCTGTGTCCTACGCGCCAGTAAAGTTAGCTCTTTTCGTTGCTTTAGTACAGTAGCTCGCTATAATCGAGGACTGAAATATTGCACACAGGTTCTTGAAATAACGTAGGCATTATATATCTTTATAAATAAAATTCTTCTGCACGTGTGTAAGTCACTGGACTCCTCCTTAACGGCTGGACCGATTTGAATGAATATTTTGTATGCGTTTGTGTGGCGCCCGATGGTTTAGATTCACAAATAGGGTAGGGTAGCACCACGCGAACGAAGTTGCGCCGGGCAGCTAGTATTGCGTATAATTATGTTGTTATTTTTTTATTGTATTACTAGCTTCTGCTCGCGGCTTCGCCCGCGCGGCCTACAGGAAACAAATGACATATTTTTCTACAACAATAAAACAAAACAAAACAACTTCATCCCGCTTCGAGGGTGGAATTATTAAAAACGCTGAGACACGTATACATTAATTTTCAATCTTCAGCCTAAACACAAAATTTGAAGATCCTAACTTCGAAACTGACGGACTTTCATACAAACTTTCATCCCCTATTTTACCCCCTTAGGGGTGGAATTTCGAAAAACCCTTTCTTAGTGGATACCTACTCTTCACAAAGAATATACCCTCTAAATTTCATGTCTCTAGGACCAGTGGTTTAGGCTGTGCGTTGATATATCAGTCAATCAGTCAGTCAGTCAGTCAGGACTTTGAATTTTATATATATAGATGTTATGTGTCTTAATAAATTAATTACAGAACAGAACACGGGTTTTTCAAAATTGAAACCCTAAGGAACGGGAGGAGGGGGAGGATAAGAGAGGGTGAAACCGCGGGTGGAAAGCTGTTAATGTATAGTAATGAATCAGTTGCTAAAATTACAAATAGGTGGAATCTTATCTACTTTACAGTATTTTAGTCGGAATATGGTGCCGATTCTGTTGTAAATCGCACTAAACTAATTTTAATCCCATCACATCTCTTTACCGTCTTCATTTGTCTGTATTTAGACGTAACCGCGATAGATGACTAAATTTGAAAACAAGCATTGGACTAATTTGACAGATCTCACAGACATTTTATATAGTTAGTAGACAGGACTACATTTTTTAGATCCTTGTATTATGTTCTTTGTTAGAAAGAGACAACTAAATTAGTTTAGTTGTAAACAACAGAATCAGCACGAACTAGATAAAATCGAGAATAGTAGGTACTGATTTCCCTATAATATTATGACTAATTATGTGACAGTCTAGAACTCTAGTTACCTACTAATTTTGGGCTGGTGTTGTTCTTGATGAAATCTGATGATTTTTGTTTTTGGAGCCTATTAGGTATTTGTTGTTTAATCCTGCTTACTTAGTACACTCAGTATCGCCGGCTTAGTCGGGCTAAGCTGGCTCAGGCCATGGAGCTACCCTATATTTTGGCACCATTACTTTGATAAAAATTGTATGTTTAATTTTATGATTATTTTAATCAAATGTAAGGTCATCAGTCATCAATTTGATAATAATAAATGCTTTTATCCAATTCTGATAAGCTGAGCATCGTTCATTATAGTAAAAAGAATTACTTACTTATAATCAATGAAGTCATACAATTCAAGTCAATGAAGTTACTTATAATCATAATTGTACTACAAAATTGCAATGTTTTTATAATAAATATTTTGGGTTCCGTAACGTAATCAGAGTGCCAAAAACAACTATCTTTTACTAAATCTCCGGCATCTGTCTGTCTGTCACAGGTACCTTTTTACCCGTTATAGGTAGCTTGTATTTGAACTTGACACACATAATTAGTATAGTAGGTAGGTAATTAGGAAAAATGTCTTTAATCCGAGTGGCAAATAAAAAAATATATTTACCAATAATAGTCATCTCGCAAAATGGCAATTTTTATATATTTTTAATTCTGTCTAACTAAACTAACTAGGTAGGTATTTATTATTAAATTATTTATAAGTAACTAAATTATTCGTAACAGATATGACTAAGCATCGAATATATAATGACGGACTAATATTAATCATATATGCTGTATGAATAATATCATAATTATATTGAATTATAAAATATATGATAGTAATCTATTGCTATGTAATAATAATACAAAAAATATTTTATTAAGAGCGCCTACATAACATTTCATAGCTAAAATAATCCGCTAGGATCAATTGCATTTTCAGAAAAAAATAATAGGTAAAAAGCCCTCTTTTCCTATTTTTTTTTCTGCAAGATGGTGGTGATAAGTGTGTCTCAAGAGAATTAATGATTTCCTGAAAAAAGAAATAGGGGATGTTTTGGGTTACATTTGGGTACATTATTATTCTTTCATCGATTACGAATACTTACACAGAGTAGGTACACGTACACCATGAGGTTCTTTCAGAAGGATGAAGAGATTTTTGTAGGGCCGAGAACGCGCTAGTGATACCCCTAGCGTCGCAAGCATCGTTAGACTACGGTGACTGCTTACCGTCAGGTGGGCCGTACGTATGCTTGTTTGCCAGTCCAAGTGCGAGTCAGACTCGCTCACGGAGGGTTTCGTACAATAATAATTTTAACTAACTGTAATTGACTATGAAATAAGTAACCTACTATCCACCTCTACACACTTCTAAAACACACCTAATACACACTTACTCCTTGCACAGTGGTTCCTCAATTTTTTTTTTTATAATCAATATTAAAAAATATGTACAAATTGTCATGTTATCCCACATACCTTTCTTGTTTTTGTAAAGTTACTTGAGATTAAAAAAAATTTTTTTTTTTTTAAAAGTGTGGTGGACACCTTGTGTCCTGAAATACAGGCCCTGCCTAGTTTAGGCACCCCAGTCTCCCGCAATTTAAGTATTTTATTGTCTTATTGTATTATATTTGTAACTTATTGTGGGAGAAATAAATAAATTTTATTATTTATTATTATTTCATAGTCAATTTCAGCAGCGCAACAAAAAAAAAACCAAAAGAAGACGTTTCTTATATTCCTTTAATTTAATTTAATTTTTATTAATTGTTGTTATAGCGGCAGTAGAAATAAATATTCTGTGAAAATTTCAAGTGTCTACCTATTACGGTTCAAGAGATACAGCCCACTGACAAACAGAAGGACGGACGAATAGCGGAGGCTTATGAATAGGGTCGCGTGTGGCACCCTTTGGGCACGGAACCCTAAAAAGGCAGGAACTGAAGAGGCTTCGGCAAAATCTCGGTTAGGAGTCCGGAAAACCAGGTACGCATCACTCCTATACGCGCTGTGCTGATACTCACTTCTTTACCCAAACAGGCCCGCCGCTAGCTGTTTCGTCGCCCGCGTGCAATACCGATTATGCCGCCCTACGACTACTTACTGTGAGTTTTGTCAAAAAAACCTAGTGGTCGCGCGACTCGCGCGCCAGCTAGCCGGTGACCGGCTGGGGTACAATGACTTGAATTAGGTATGAGTCGCTCGATTTGCCGCCCCCTGGGAGTGCTGCCCGTGTGCGGTGCACGCTTTGCACGCCCGCTTACGGCGGCCCTGTACCCAAATGTTTATGTGCATTTTCAATTTTTAATTCTTTGGACGTTTATATTTCTTTTACTAAAAAATTGCTTTTAATGTGATCATTATTTTGACAACCTTCTGTAAGCAAAGTCGACCATTCCGCGCTACTTGAATAGGAATTTCATTGCTGGTAAGTTTAAGCCAACAGCAATTTCCTTTGAAAATTGTCGAGATTTTTGAATTCGACAGGCAGCACAAACATGATTGCCTAACTACAAACAAATAACAAAGGGCGGGGAAGAAACAAAAACGGTCCTGAATTTTAGTCACTGTAGTTAGATTAGATAAGGTACTTTTAACAATTGTTAACTTTTAAATGCTTCCAACACCCGGTTTCTGAACTGAGAATTCAAAGTTGAAAGCATGCCAAACTCGTAATTAAGAATAACTTATATACAGGGTGTTTTTTTGGTCAGCGACAAGCGACCCAGGAGCGGTAGTACAAAAAATACATTTTCCAAAAATGGACTTAATTCCATTAAATACTGTAAATGCGTTGAGAAATACCTTATTCAATTTGAAATAAAATTACTGCAAAGTATGGTCACTAGCCACGTGCACTGACTAGAGTTAGGCGCAGGCCGCCATTGCCCCACCCCTTTACGCCCTCGCACTCCCGTTGAGTATTACGTCTATATTTTAGCTTATGACATGATTTTCAAAATAATATTATTTTTATTATTATAAAAAAATAAAGACTTATCTATTTTTCATTTCTGAATTAAGTTTGAGTAAATATTGGAGTTATATTATAGCCTTGTGCGAAGCTTGAGCAGTTTCCACGGAAAAGAGTTTCTCTGTGGCAGTTTCCATATAGATGCATTTACAGATATATCGTACACTAGTTGATTTACTAGTTTAGTAGATCTTATGCAATTCATCAATTAATGAGTGATTATTTTACCAAAAATATTGGATTTACGTAGGATCTGCCGAATAATTCCGTTAGTCGTTAGTATGTAGTTAGTAGCCTACCCTACGACTTGATCTGTCAATCAGTCAGTTTGTCCTACATGTTATATACAGATTGTCATTGTACCACATTGTACTGATATTCCATTCTATTTTGGATTGTCTTGTCTTGTTAAAACCGGAAAATCTGATTTGGGATTCAGGTCTAACTAAGCTACTAACGATGTACATAAACACATGGTGTCCTTTGAAAGATAATTAAAGTCAACATTGGTGCCGCTTCTGTTGGCACAAACTAAACTATTCCTAACTTAAATTTAGTTAAGTCCTGTCAAATCGACGTTTCCTATTCAGTTGGCGTACGATTAAACTAAAATTTAGTTTGACAGCACTAATATCGTTTTAGTTACTCAATTTAGTTAGGTGTGTAATTTTTCTATTCTGTTGGTCACGTTTTACGTCAAATTATGTCTAAAATTAGAAATGTCAAACTAAAATTAGTCGTCATCTAATTAGATGTGGATTAAATTTAGTCCTATAGAAATGGTGTTGGAAAGTGGATATTTTGATCTGGATTATTCATAATTCTAAATATTTGCATATAAGATTAAGGACGAAGCAAGATAGGGATATGTTACATACGTCACTGGACTACAAAACAAGAACATCGAAGTTTTAATTTTATTTTTTTGTACTTCCAATGATATACCACTATAGTGCCACAAACTTATCTGGCCCGGTGAGAATGTCGCTGTTATAGGGCCATAAGCTTATCTGGCCCGGTGAGAGAGTCGCTGTTATCGCTATTGGTGGAGCAAATAACCAATGAAACTAGTGTTTATATTCACTTTGACCAATGGCGATTGACATTTCGAAATGGCGTCGTTAGTTCCTCTAATGACCACCGGGTCAGATAAATTTAAAGTGTTGATAGCTCAGTGGTAGTGACGTCGGATACTGAGACGAAGATCCCGGGTTCGAATCCTACAATGAGCTTGAGCTTTCGATGATGGAGAACATCGTGAGGAAACCATAGCATGGTGGTAGGGTACTTTGTAGTACCCGCCTGGCTTCCTACAACCCTCAAGCTGAAAATCTGTCGCCAAGCACCTTTCGGTGTGTTCCTGCACTTGAGAGCCAGTTCCTTCTAGGCTTTGTGTGCTTACCACCTTCGGCCGCATCATCACTTACCATGGTGAGATTGCGGTCAAACACAGCCTATAAAACAGTAAAAAAAAAAGTTTGTAGGACTATAAGTAGTTTGTAAAATGGGTATTTCAATGACATCACATATTCACAAGCGAATCATAAAAAATGGACTTAATAAAACTTGCTTTGCATTTATAAGTGGTTGCGGCTATCGCTGATTCGTCGCAAAGCTAACAACTAAAAGGACTTTTTGGCAGGAACTTGCAGAGTGACGTTGCGTTTTCATTTTTATTTTCATGAATGCGTGTATTTTGAGTTTAATTGTGTATTTTCGGTGGTATTTCACCCAATAAAGATCATCCATGTGCACCAGTGAAGTGAAATAAATTATGTGTATCGTGACTTTTCAAGTTTACCACCATTGTATACTCTATTTCACATAGGATGAGTCGTCAAGGTCAAGGGTTTTTTACCAATATCTAGTGAAATTCCATTTGATTACTCTGAAATAATATTCACAATATTTCGTGAAACCTAGCTCTATCATAGTATTCCTTTATTATATCGAAATAAACATTAACCATTGAGAAATTTAATAAAATACCATGTGTCACCGAACTCATGTTATTTGAAATAGACTATAGTAAAACATGACTTTTATGGACGGTGACTGACTGAGGACTGTGAAAGTGATAATTCTTGTGACTGGAAATTATAATATAACTCGACACTGGCAGAAATAAGTCTTAATTTGGATTTGGTTGCCAAACTTAAAACTAAGAAGAAGAAACTACTAAAACTCGACCACCATATGTTCGAAATCGACAAAACAGAATATTCAAAGAAATAACATCATATGAAGGCTGTATGGTTGAATACCCTTGCCTATCCTTTTAAGGATTAAAAAACTACTACACTAGGTACTAAACTCGCCAGGGTAAAAATATATTTATTAAGCCTATATTCCACAGGTAATCAAGATATTCAACATACTTTATTACGCGTTATTGGAAAAGAACACAAATATATACGCTTTTCTTGCCATTATTATATTTTTTTTAATGATATTTATGAACTAAATGTTTATTTTTAATTATTTTTCCATTAAAATTTATATCATTCGTTCATAATTTTTATTTGCTGGTAGCACTCATCAATTCAATTTAGGACCTGTCAAAATCAAAATTAATCCTGTCATTTCTAAATTTAAATTTAGTTCGATATGACAACAGAATAGCTTTTAAAAAAAACTTAATTAAAATAAGGTCAATTTTAATTTAGTTTAGTTTAGTTTGATGTACAACAGAATCGGCACCTGCCTACTAAACTTACAAAACAAATCTTAAATAAAGCTCATCATGTGTTAAAATATAATTGGACTGTAATTAAGAAGTAATCAAATCCTGATCTGATGACAATGGGACCAAACGGGAAGTATACCCTTTCAAATAAAAAAAGAATTTTCCAAATCGGTTAATAAATGACGGAGTTAAGAGGTAACAAATAAATAAAAAAAAAAAAACGAATTGAGAACCTCCTCCTTTTTTTGAAGTCGGTTAAAATACACATTTTTTTTAGTAAGGAAAATATCTTAAATACATTTCTTACTAATATAATTGACTTAATAGAGCTAATAGAAGCTAGAGTAACAAATTTTAAGCCATCATTGGTGGTTGTTGGGTAATATACAGAGTCTCCATTTCTTGCATCGGTGGTTTATTTTTTTCTTCCATTTCCAGTTGTGTACTTCGTACAATTATCGTAATGAATGCCAAAGTAACTGAAAACATAATCAAAAGTCACATTACGTTATATAAGACGTATGAAAAATATCTTAAAATTAAAATCAGTAAGAAGTAACTCTATAGTTTCTGCAGATGTCTATTGCCTATCCATGGTAGCCAAAATTCGAATATGGAGTCATATAATAGGCAATTTGAATTATAAACATAGTAACTCAAAGAACAAAGTGATAGTAGCAAATCTTTATAACATAACATAGTTTTTAGAATAGAATAGAATAGAATTAAATTTATTTGTGACATAAAAATTACACGGAAAAAGTATACATAAAAAAGAGGTAAAAAGTTTTTCAACTTACAACACCATTTCAATACGCCCACTGTGGCCAAGAATCCCATGAAGATGCTGGTGACCACCACAAGGCCCAATCCCATCGTGAACAGGACTAAAGTCACATTACAGTAGTACTTCAATATCTTAGGGTTGTTCTGAAAATAAAGGATTGTTGCCAGTAGAAATAAAATCTCTACTCCCGAGCTTAAGCAAACCCACGACACACATATCTTCCCTCTTTCTGTGGCATTTTCGACATATGACTATTGTTCATGAGCTTTAAGTATATTTTTGAATGGTCACACCCAAAAGTAAGAATCTTGTTGGGACTTTTTGGCGGGAACTTGCAGAGTGACGTAGCGTTTTCATTTTTATTTTCATAAATTCGTGTATTTTTAGTTTTATTGCATATTATCGGTGGTATTTTATCCAATAAACATCAATCCATGTGCACCAGTGAATTGAAATGAAATTAATTATGTGTATCGTGACTTTACAAGTTGTTTCAAAAAGTCCGTGTAAAGTTTCAGTACAATAACCACCATTTTACTAAAATATGACTGGACGGTGACTGATAATGCGGACTATGTAAAAGTTAATGTGCGGACTATATTAAAATGATATTATAAATAAAATGTATGCGACTGAAGGACTTTGTATCCATGGTCGTGAGCAAATTAATAATAATAAAAAAAAAAAACTTGTTGGTCTTAAATACGGACTTTCAAGGCCAGAGTGAATAGGTTTCTTCTGGGCGAACCTGCTCCATCTTTGTCTTCGTCATCGTTCTTGGGCAGTTTAGTGGAAATCTAAAGCCTATCCCACTATCCCAACCATAGCATGTGTTGATGCGACTTTCTCAGTTTCCTAGAGGATCCATTATCCATAGGGAAGGTCCCAGCCGCTCTGGACTAGAGAACTGCGCAGTGACCATTTATTGTAACAAATCACAGACAGTATGTATATTTGTTCCTAAATCGTCATTGTCATGAATTAAACCTTTTTCTTTTTTCATCTTTCACATCACCAGTAATGGCTGAACAGATTTGGGTAATATTTGGATAAGGGCCAGTTGGCGCAGTTGGTTAAGGTTCACCTTACACGCCGCAGGTCGTGGGTTCGATTCCCACATAGGACATGCATTTTTGTGCATGAACATTTCTGTATGTCCTGAGTCTGGGTGTAATTACGTATATTAAGTATATATTTACAAACAAAAAGTAGTATATGTATCAAGTCAGTTATTTGGTTTCCATAGTACAAGATCTGCTTAGTTTGGGATCAGATGACCGTGTGTGAGGAATGTCCCAGAATATTTATTCACTGAGAGAACAACTTGTTGATGATTTTATGAGGTCTGTCCATCTTAGTAGTTATATCAGAAGGCAAATAATATTATCACCAGATGCTTCCGATGGTAGTAGTGTTAAAGTTTCTCTTAGCTACTTACCCTATGCACACCAATAACCAAGGTCAGGTTGAGTATAAAATTAAATAGAAACGCCAGCATATAGTAACCAAAGCATATGTACAGGTCTATAGCTTCCCTCTCCACGTCGGCAGGTGGGTGTTCGGGATTCGGGTTTACTTTACTAGTCCTCACAAACTCGTGTAATTTGTATATGAAGAAGGAAGCTCCTGCCAGGGTGATGCATGACGCTATCTGAAATAAAAGAGTTTCACTTTGCAATGACAAATACAGTTTCGATATGTATCTTTTCTTTTGTTTCTATTTTCTTTTAGTTTTTTAGTTTTCATTGCATCTTAAATTTTTGTATTATTGTTTTCTTTACTACGAGGTATATTTATTTTACTGTAGGACGTAGGTACGTCAATATCTTATAAACCACTTACACTCACAAACTACTGAAATACAAAAATATTAATAATAGTAAATTTATCTTTGTTTCCTAATGGAGACCTTTAATTCAGATATACATTTATTGAAGTGTTAGGGTCGGCAACGCGCGAGTGATACCCCTGGTGTTGCAAGCGTCCATAGGCTACGGTAACCACTTACCATCAGGCGGGCCGTATGCTTATTTGCCACTTTAGTGGTATTAAAAAAAAAAAAGTTATATCCTCGTGGTTAACAATCATTATTTCACAATTTTTTGTGATTCAGTATCAATTTTTGGCAAAGATAAATATTATCTTATTTACTGAATAGTATTGTGAATACGATATGGGTGATTTATTTAAAATAACTTTCGTTATCGACATTTTATTGTAAGTGCTAGATTCCATCTTGCATTTTTCACAAATTACAGTTATATATTGCATGAGAATAGTTTTCGCGTAAACAAAGACTTTTTAGATTAATCTAATGGTTATCAGTTAGATTATAAGTAGTTGCCAAACATGATAAACTTTACCCGATAGCATTAAATAGCAAAAACTTGATTACACTAATTGCTATGAAATATTAACAGGCGTTATTTTTTGTAAGTCATAAAATCGATGATATTACATTCGGAACAATATAAAATCATAAAATATACTCACCACATTAATATATCCAATAATAAGACAGCCAATTCTTAACGGAATACAACAGCAGCATTTTGTCATAACCGGTAAACGGAACGCCATTTTGTTTTTTTTTCTTTTTTACACAAGAAAACACTTCGAGCACACGTCCTATTTTATGAAGCCACAAACTTTACCCAAAAATATTATGCATTAAATACATGTTGTTACACGAATGGGTGTGCATTGACAGTTAGATAACGCTCTAGTCTGTCCCATATCTCTTTATCTGATAGGTAAAGGGACGTTGATAACAAATGAGTCAAATGACCAATGAACCTTTCGTTTTTTCGGTTAGTAATTGGGTTAGGTATTAAGCAGTTACGATTTAACTTGACAGATTATAGTAATGTGAGAATAGTAACTGCTAGTATATTTTGATATGTTTGGCGATGGCGACAAAACCCTACAATAAATTTAAATAAAAAAATTCTTTGTATGTTTGTAAAAATTTACCGTAACTTTGGTCTAACAGTTACGTCTCTGAAGATTTCTTGTATGTTTTTGTATGTTCCAGTAGTACTACTAGAATATTTTAAACTACTTATAAAATAGATGTGGCTTTCTTTTTTTATTACAAGCTTTTTTTTTAACTTGCAATGTATGTATGTATGTTTGTTCGGGTGGAAACATGCAAGTCGAATTTCACCCACTTCCAGTGGTCGGATTGACTTGATATTTGGTATACATTAGTATATTAGATGATAATGCAAGTACAGTCAACAAAAAGTACAGTCACTCAAATAAAGCTTGTACCTATTAAAAATGTTTTTTTTTTTTAACAATGAACTTATTCTCCTAATAAAATAGATAAAAAGGATGTCCGGCCATCATATTATATAATTATCTCGGATGAAACGCTGAAGCAGATTTCATAACATCAAAATCACAGCCATTTCAATGTACACTACTGCTCACCTGTGCTCACTGTCCTATTCTTGGATCCTAAAGAAAAAACCTGATCAGTAAAAGCTAATGCAAAACTGCAGGTAATGTAAATACAAATACATAAAATAAATACAGGGTGTTGTTTTGGTCGGCGACAAGCGACCCAGGAGCGGTAGTACAAAATATATATTCCCCAAAAATGGACTTAATTCCATTAAATACTGTAAATATGTTGAGAAATACCTTATTCAATTTGAAATAAAATAACTGCAAAGTATGGTTACTAGGCGCGTGCACAGACTAGAGCTAGGCACAAGCCGCCATCGCCCCACCCCTTTACTCCCTCGTACTCCCGTTGAGTATTATGTCTACACTTTAGCTTATTACATGAGTTTCAAATTTTTATTTTTTATTTTTATTATTTAAAAAAAATAAAGTATTTTTTTTATATTTTTTTAGCACCAGTATCATTTGTATTATCGACCCTGAGTCGCTCGTCGCTGACCAAAACAACGACCTGTATATCTTCAAACCCTTGTGTGTGAGGGTTAACAACTTGCGAGTGATACCTCTGTGTGTGTCTACACTGAAAAAAATGGACTACAAGTGACTACAAAATTTTAAAAGAACACAAAATTTGACGGCCAATAACCTAAACAGAGTGACTTGCGAACTAAACTTACCAGTAACAAAACTAGTTTTGGTTCATTACTTTAAAGTTAGTTTCCCGACAACAAAACGTCAACTTACATAACTAGTTTTGTAGATTTTTTTCAGTGTATAGGCTACGGTAATCGTTTACCATCAGATGGGCCGTATGCTACCTAAGCAGTAAAACTAAACGCCCTGATATTATTGTTTATTAATTATCATACTGATTCTCTCTGAGCATCTCTCCTTTGCGCACTTTTGCATCTGCGTTCATAGTCCAACACGTTTTGATAATAGCCGTACACAACTACGAACGCGTAGAACTCCGAAACTGCAACATTCAAACAAATAAAAGTTAATGTTGTGAGTTCTGGAAGACCTCCGCTGTTTTCAACAGTTGTTTTATTTCACAAATATGCTCAGGCCTGTGTGTATATTGCATTATGCAAAATCAAATTATGAGTCAGGTTCATAAAGTAATGACATTAACACTCGTGCCCCCAGAATAGGGATGATTACTAGGTAAAAAAAAATCTAATTAGTTCGTCAGTTAGATTATCAAAAAATATTGGACATATATTTTATTGTTTACCAAATCATTAAAAATGTACAAATATAAAGCGAGTCAACGTTTGGGAGTGGGGGGGGGAGGCTCGTGACGTCACATTAGAGTAGAAATCTTCAAAAAGATTTATGTTCGTATTTTTTTGTTTAATTGACAAAAGAATAAATACGTGTCTAATATTATTTGATAATGTAAAAGATGGACTAAATAGATTTTTTTGATTTAAACGGCCAAGCTACATATTTTGACTAAGGTGTAGAGTTTGTGAGGTTAGGGCTTGTAGAGTAAGTGCATGTAGAGTTATAAGCTTGGCTCTACAAGAGATCTGATAACAGTTTTTTGTCATCTAGGCTATTGTGAAAATCGCATAACCAAGTGCAAGCGGCCGTCAGTTTTATATAGAGTCCAAACAATACAACGACACCATGTGTACTAAATCATCTTTTTTGGTAAAACGTTACCGCCCACTGACACGTTTGAATATTATGGAATTTTTTGAGCAAGGCGCCTATATAGGAAGGGGCATTTTTTTTTCAATGCTCTGTGATTCGTATCGTTACTTTTGCTGATATGAGCTGACAATAAAATCAGCGATTACTCAGTATAGAACATTTGTCCTGCAAGTGCGATCACTAGGTTACAAAACATCATCGATACGAAACTCACCAACAGAGAACAGAATACCCAAATACCATGCGATGAACAGTTTGTGTTTGAGACTGAGTATGACAAGAAATAATATTTCCAATATCCACGTAACGAAACGACACGTAAGGTAACTCACTAACGGCTGCGAACGGTCCTGAAAAAAGTTAAAAGGTGAGGATTTATTCATATACATGTCAGTGATAATTATTAATTATTTATTATGAAGTAGTAGCGGTAACTGTAACGGCAATGCACAGCACATCATCCCTCGAAGAGTCGATGACCGATGGGGAAAGAAAAGTTCTCGAGTGGAGACCACGTAGGTACTAGTGCGCGCAGAGTGGGACGACCTCCCACCAGGTGGAACGAACGACCAGGGGTCCAAGTCTGCTATTACTAACTCAATAGCGTCATTACGGCGTTATAATGGCGACATTATGATAAAATGTAAATTTTGACACTACTGAAATTTCATTAGAATACACTATACTGGGTGTAATGAAAGGGGTGAAGACTACATCGCGTACATACTCAGCTCAAAATAAATTACTTAATTAAAAATTCATACCAAATTTTTGCATCTAAGTTTATTGAATTAAAATCATTCCATTACACCTAGTAGGTACCTATATACACAATTTCCTCGAGACTGCTGCTGCTGCCGAATAACGCCAAGGTTTCCAACAGGCTGGTAGCGTTTCCTCTTTGGATTGCCAAGCTAAAGCGTTGGAGAAAAAAGATCCCCGGAGGCCTCGATCAATTTTGATGACAGAGTAGATTGATCTTGATCACAGGTTAACCCGTTGACCAGTCAGTCAGACAATACACTGCCATCAGCTACCAGACATTAACTGGCTTCTTTTTATGACCGTCAGCTCCTAAGCTCGTGAAATAAATCCAAGCTTTAAATACTTACATGATATACTCCAAGTGCCAAATAAATAGTGAAGATAAACAAAACAGCTGACACTATCAGCAACCCGATATATGAATAGAAAACGTAGTAGAAGTTGTAATCAGTGATAGGCTGTTTCACGAATACCAACAAGGGTCCAAATGGAGCAGTTTTTTTTGTAAATACTTCTTGAATTGCTGCTGTCCAGAATAGTGTGCAGAGAAGTGAGCGGACCTGGGAACAAAGTGTATAGTTGACAAGTTTAGCTTAGCTTATTGGAATGGCAAATAGCAGTCCCGTAAAAAGGCATCGTTAGCCGATGACCCAGGTGGGGGCAAGTTGGGAAACGGATGAAGTTTAGGTACAGTCAAGAGCACATGAAGAACACTTGTTTGTAGTGCGAATCTTACTGCGAAAATTGCGTTGCGTTGTGTTATAAACGATAACTTATGGATGTTTCCTATTTTTCCATGCAAAAACTACTCAACAGATTTGATTGTAATTTAGTACACATAATATGTTCTTGATGACATAGCTTACTTTTTATCCCGGAAAAATATTAGATCCCTCGGGAATACAAGTGAAAGCGGGAGGCTAAAGAACTAGTTACAGTAGGAGATCCCACTGCCGCCAGTCCTTCCTTATTTTCTGACGGACAGAATGTACACAATTTAGTAATATTAGTACGTACTTCAAATGTACGAATACCTGCTAACTTGTCTCGACGGCCAATTCACAGGTACCAGACATGAAAGGTATATGTTATGTACATTAAGTACTTTTCTTAAATTCTGAGAGTAGATTTTTAATGTTACTCAAGGAACTATTTCAATACTTTTTGCAAGCAGCCAGACCAATCGTACCAGCCAAACATCCCCTAAACACAATTAAAATGTCGCTGGAGTATTTGCGCGAAGGCATTATTAAAATGCAAATAAAACGATCATTGTCATTTTTAATCCTTAGAATAATGGCTGGATGTTATAAGATACTCAATACATATTTGGATGCTACGATCGGTATGGCTGCTGGCAAAAACTATTGAAATAGTTCTTTAAGTATCATAATTATAAAAAAATAGCTCGCAGAATTAAAAAAAAAAGGATATAATGTGCATAACATACCTTTCATGCTTAGTACTTGATAATTGGCCGACGGGACAAGTTAACAGGAATTCTATACATTTTGTTCGTCAGAAAATAAGTAATGTCTGGCGGCATTGGGATCTCGGTCGGTCAAATAAATGAATGTTTTAGATTAACATGTTATTATGTCTTTCCTATGCACTCTTCCGGGGCCGCGTGCGGGTATCCGTTTGATAAGCCAAGCGCGTGACTCATCAACGGGGATCACAATTTGTGATTACCAACTGACGCATAAGGAATTTTGCCTTTCTGTAGAACGCCAATGAGAGTTTTATTGTGATGTTCTAAATATAAATGACCCAATGATAACAGCTGTATCTATGATTTGTAGTTCATATTAGTCTACACGTTAACCTTTAAACTCGTATCTATAATACATATATCTAGGTCTGACCCGCGGTTACACCCGCGTTCCCGAGATAAAAAGTAGCCTATGTCCTTTTCCATAGTATAGGCTAACTGCGTGACAAATTGCATCGTGATCGGTTCAGCGGTTTAGGCGTGAAAGAGTAACAGACAGACAGAGTTAATTACGCATAGTATTGATGCACCAAATCACACAAAATGGAATTCTCCGTTTATTCGCTACAGTAATTTTTATCCACTCTTAAAATCGTTGCAAAAATCAGAGGCAATTATTTAAATACTTAAATTCACAGAAATTATAGAAACTTTTTTTATGCAACTAAGTCGGTAAACAAGCATACGGCCCGTGATGGTAAGCGGTTACCGTAACCATATGGACGCTTGCAACACACGAAGCATCGCTCACGCGTTACCGACCTTTCCCCCCTCCCCTATGAGCCCTGGCGACCTTACTCACGCGCAGGAACACAGCTTTACAGAACATAAAGTTATTTGGCTGCGGTATTCTGTAACGTGGAGGTACTTCCCCAGTCGAGCTGCTCTTTGAGCGAATATTACGCTATGCTCTACCTCTTTCAAAAAAATTAAAAATGAAACTCTCTTTAACTGATGCGAAGCCTACCCACTTTATCACAAAAATGAGGATACAAGCATCAGTGAAAGAATATTTAGTAGGTAATGCAGAACACAACATAACACAAGTAATGCAAAGACTGTGGATGAAGGATATGACGTGGAGATCTTTGAATAAATAATAAATAAATAAATATCCTGGGACATTCCTCACACGCGGTCATCTGAATCCAAACTAAGCCAGACTCAGGACATACAGACATGTTCATGCACACAATGGCATGCCTGTGTGGGAATCGAACCCACGACCTAAGGCGCGATAGGTGGAATCTTAACCAACTGCGCCAAATGGCCCGTCAAAATGAATGAAGGAACTGCAGAGTATAGAGACTTCTCCTATAGGCATGTCTCGTGAATTTCCAAAACGCTTGACTCTAGATTCCTAGAAATTGGCCACAGCAGTCCTGATATGGCCTGGTGAGAGTACGTTATAGCCATGTTATAGCCGAGCGAGTATCCACTCGATAACATAGTGAGATAACTGAAGAGCCTGATAAGACTTACCCAAGTCCAAATAAAAATTGTGAGGCAGCCACATCTTAATGAATAACATAACAAGAACGCTCTGACTGTTGGTAGAGTTATTTTGCACATTTCATTACATAACTATTATGTAATAAAATATGTAAATACCGTTTCGGAAGCCGAAAGATAATATAGCGCTACGCTGAAGCTCGAAGCCGTAGGAGACGTAGGAGATCATAACATAGATAATACACTATACTAGAGGATCATAAAGAAATGTCATTTGTCAATATTTTGATTTAAAATTGATAGACCTTTTTTCTCAGAAGTTGTTTTTAAGTAAATAACCTTGGATCACCCTTGGATGAAAAAAAGGTTATCTTAGGCGCCGATCCCACACAGAGAGTTCTAGAGTTCCCCGTTCCGAGTTCTGAGTTCCGCGTTCACTACTGTACACACAGCGAGTGAGCAGTCTAGAGTTCTAAAGGTAAATTTTTATGGAGCTTGTCCCATTGGCGGCCAGCAATAAATTCTATGTTTTCTATTAGGCATAATATAATAATAACAAAAATATGAAAGCTTATCACTGTGGTGTATTTAGAAATATGTTATAGAGTATTGAGAATTTAAGAAATAATTGTAAATATCATGAACTTGCATTGTAGATATCATGAAATTGTAAGGCATTAAATGTAATTAGTATGGGCCAAAATGCCCATTGGTCTTTCTGCCTTGTGTCACTCAGTAAATAAGACAGTGATAGCTCAGACATGTCACCTCAACTGCCAGCTTTAGAGAATGGAACTCCGACAGAACTCGCGTTCTCTTGAACGCCTAGTTCTCTGTGTGCAATAATCAAAGGCGCCGTATAGATTATTATTATTAATATTATTATATTACACTCTCTCTGTGGGATCGGTGCCTTATCGACAACACCAGAATATTTTGTTCGTTCGTTCACATACAGTAAACTTGTCAATAAATATATTTTTAGGAACACTGCCCAATCTTGAATACAGAACATTTAGTACAGAACTATGGAGGTGCAAGGTGGATGACACCTCCATTGAAAAGGGAAGATCTTCCGCCAGGCTGGGACATCGTGCCTGGGGACCGCGGTCCAACTGTACTTGTCGGACAGTTGTATATATGCAGATTCTCGAGAAAACTTCTTAAGCGCGATGCAGGATGTAGGATAATGTGGCGCCACGCCATCTATCTTTCAGTGTGTGAACTATCTTAGTGTTACTGATAGATGGCTCATAGATGTCGCTACAGAACTTTTCTCTTTTTTGCCAAAATTAGTAAACGGAGTAATAACAGTGAACACGACAAAGATAAACAAAATTCAATTAAAACATGAATTAATTAATAGGATGGTCAAATTAATAAAATTGTTGAGTGATAGCGTTAACAACAACCTTGTGCGGAACGTGAGCAGTTTCCGTATAGATGCATTCACAGATATATCGTACAATAGTTGATTTACAATCAGCCAAAATGCAAAGTGAGCAAAAAGTATCAAAGCTAACTCCGAGACAGAGTTCCGAACCGGTGGTAACTTCAGTAAATGTGACCATCATAAGCGCCCTTTTGGGGCCTAAATTGAATAAGCTTCGACTTTAATTTGAAACTAGCAATGTATTGTGTGAAGAGAAGATAAAGATTTCAAACTCTATTGTTCATAATAACCTTGTAAATATTGGAAATTTTAAATCCCATCGTCATCTTTATCATTACATGTTCATAACTTATGTATTATTTTTATTAAATTGATCACTTTAGGCTTTTTGTCTAGGTGACAAAGTTTCAATTCGAGTCAGATGAGTTGGTGGATGTAATTTATGTATTGCAGTTGCCGGTTGCTCAGAGCAAAAACCAGGAATGTACCTAATTATGAAGAGTGCAGAGGACATAACCTTTGGGGACATGATGATAGGTTTATAATCTTTAAATGAATTTTTACGTATTTATTATTAATTATAACTGCAGAGAGACATAATTTAGAAATTGTTCAGATGTCAGTAGCCGTATCTTCAAAATCAGTGTCGCATTAGACAAATTATGGCACGAGGCAAATGTCTGCGAGATAAATGTCAAAAACGCGAGTATTGGAAACCAGCAAATTCGCAGAAAACCTCGTGTGTGACCAACTTTGCACACATGTATCATAATGGACTATTTAAGACCCGGTGAGCATCTGTCGTCAATTCCTCCATATTAATTACTTCACTGCAACTTATTTTTTTGGCATAACTTTATGTTATCAATATTATTACTCACAAATCAGTAATTGATTAGTGTGTACGAAGGTGTGATAAAAGAAATTAAGACTGCGTATAAAGCAAAATAACAATCTTAGAATTGAAATTTAACCAAGTAAATAGTATTTAAATGAAAAAATATTTTTATATGGGTATTTTCATTATATACGCGAGGGTTCTGCCTGAGCAAAAACATAATGGAATGAAATTTCCTCGATAGAAAAAAATCACAAAGCTACCTCTAATAATAATGAATTTTCGGTTTTATTCGTTCATGGTGTATCTAATTAAGACAAAAATTCGATAAATAATATCATTAATATATGACCTAGGGCTGCTACTAACGATTTTTTAAAATATTCTATACTTTACGAGTTATTTAGATAAAAAGCGCTTAGTTCATTTTTGTTCCGCGGAACACGCTATCTCCATCTCATCTGCACGCGAAGATTAGATATAAGTTTGTTTCATCTGACATTGCCATATTTTTCTGGCTTGGTACGCACTCTTAAATGGCAAATACTAATGATGTTGTTATTGTTTCAATGTCATATACCGTGTTCTGGGAATTAACGATACGTCCACAGTATGTAGGCAATCTCCGCCCATTTAGATAAATACCAGTCACTTACAAACAATTTTATACAGTGACCATTTGAGTATCGCGACAGACGACTATCGCACTGTGTTCTATTTGTGTGTCATTTGTTATTTTAAACCTACAAAATGTATTGTGACTGTCCTGACCTGGGAAGGTGCTGTTTTTGCATGCCTCTAAGAAGAGGTGTCCTTGGTTTTGGATACTTAAATCTCGTAAGTAGTACCTAGTAAATTGTTTTTTTTTTATATGTTGGCGTCACACGGCTTGTGTATTTTGCCATTTTCCAGTTATATTATAAGTTCTAGTCACAATAAATCACGTTCATATAGTCCTCAGTCAGTCACCGTCCATAAAAGTCATGTTTTAGTACAATGGTGGTTGTATTAAAACTTTTCACGGACTTCTTGAGACAACTTGAAAAGGCACGTGGTTCATTTCATTTCACTTCACTGGTGCACATGGATTGATCTTTATTGGATAAAATACCACCGATAATATGCAATAAAACTCAAAATACACGAATTTATGAAAATAAAAATGAAAACGCTATGTCACTCTGCAAGTTCCCGCCAAAAAGTACAAAGTAGTACTTAGTAGATAGTTTATTTGTTCTAATTTGAAATAGGTTTTTATTTTTTTAGTTCCAATTTCAAATGTATTTTTAGTTCAAAAATGTTTTCATAATTCGGCCCGTATGAATTATATAATTTGACACTTCATTCTTTATACCAAAAAGTTAGATCCTCCTTAATTTAAATTGAGTGCATCCTCATTAAATCTTGTTTTTTTTAAAGCCCAGTTTACATTAGCATCACAATGAAATAATCTGCAAGTCTTAATCATCTAGTTGATTCTAGTCATCTGATGCAGTTTTGTCTCATTATAATGAATAGGTATTTTGTTCTTTATAGACACTGCATTCTCTCTGCCTACCTCTTAAAAACAAGTCACCGAAAATATTAATTATTAACTTCTTTTTATTTGCATTGTCGACAACTTATGGTTCAAAGAATTTCTCGAAATGTAACCCCCGAAGGAATAAAATTGAAAAATAAAGTCAGTTAGTATTTCCTTTTATATAAAAAGATAAACGCCTTTTTTGCACTTACCCAGGGGAAATAGTCCTCATGAATACCTAGGACCTAGCGTCATGGCGGCTTCTTCAACTGCTTCTATTCTATTATACGCAATATTGTATACTTCTATAAGTTTTAGATTAAACTACAGGTGGAAAGAAAGGTTATTTTCACTATATTTGTTCCCCTACCCTTGCTACCCTTTCTCCCTTTTATTCTATCTTCCCTTTAGTGGAGTTCTACTTTATCAAGTAATAGATTGGAGGTATTTCCAATCTAATCCAACAGAGTGACGATGTAGAGGATCCAATAATAAGTACGGTTTGTAGTACGATTATTTAATTATAATGTTTACAGCTCAATCGTTGAGAAAAGAATGCCCGAGCGGCGGTAGGCCAATGACATTTTTTATAAAACCGGAAATAGTGAAGCAGTCTGATGACGCGCGCTCGGCTCATTCCTTTCTTTAACAAATGTCAACCAATCAGTATTTAGCAAAGTAACATCCGTTTTATGATTTTCATAATAAAAGTATTGACAATTAAGTATCCAACATTCTAACTTTTAAAATAATAATCTATACCAGTTAATTACATATTAATTATACCTTATAATTATCATTAATCTAACAATCGGCCATACTGACCAAATCAAGTTTGTCCTCAAACTTACTGACATATCAAAATAATAAACAGACAAAATTATTACATATTTATGTAGGTATTTAATAATATAAATATGTATTAGAATTTCACCCCTCGTCATACACTAAGTGAAGTGTTTGACCGTGTGAACCTTTCTAATAAGAAAGTGACATCGAAAGTAATATTCTTTCACAAATCAGCTATATTAACGCAACTCAACTGCATTTGCACCGGGCACTTCATCACCGAGTCCTTTGGCATTTACCACAAGACTCCGCAACCATGCCCGACTTCCAAATGACCAGCCAACATAATACAAACTCAATACAACTTACTGCAGCGGACCCTTCATCAACGAGTCAAAAGCTTTGCTATAAGAATCGGTGACCATGTCTCGCCTTCCAGTATCATCATCATCATCATCATCATCATCTTCATAATCCTCAACATCATCATCATAATACTCAACATCATCATCATAGTCCTTATAATCATCATTATTATCATATTAATCAAAATCAATCATCATCGTCGCTAATAAAACATTTTTTAAATATAAATTAAACGTGTATAAATATATCAGTAATGTTCTGTTCTAATTGATTAAAGTACTTATAAAAAAATGTGTAAGTCATCTTCATCTTTACGACAATTCTGATTGAAATTAGTACAATCAAGGGGCAACGCTTTGCATTTTTATAAATATGTATCTTATTTATTTGTTTGCAATATATAGGTTATATATAATCATGTAGAAACTGTATTAACTTAATAATTCTAGCTTTCTAATTTATTCATTTTCAATCAATCCTGATTCCTCATCGGAACTATCACTATCTTTCTCAGGAACAGTAATCCAGGGTTGAATACGATCAACGGACCAAATGTTAGAATACTTTCCCCTAGTAATATTAGACCCGGGAATACTGGACACTTCATACCTATCATTGTCCAGAATTTTACTAATTCTAAATGGACCCGTAAACTTAGGCAATAATTTCCTACTCTTACCGTCATTACTGGGGGTACTTTTTAATATTTTTACTAAATCACCTATCAAATATACTTTTGCCCTTTTTCTAGTTTGATTAAATTTTGATTGTTGTTTTTCTTGATCTAATTGAATATGCTCATTGATATCTTGTCTAATTTCTTCTACGTCTTTGTCATTTTCCCTAGTTTCAATAACTGTGGTACCTAATATACCTTCTCCTTTATTGAGAGGCCTTTTACAAAATAAAACTTCAGCCGGGGCTTTTCCGATACCCTTATTAAGAGTATTATTAAGACCCCATTGTATCCTACCAATATCTTGATCCCATTTGTTTTCACGTGAGCGGTCAGAGTAAGCTCGAAGACTGTCTAGCACGGTACGATTGTATCGTTCTACTTGACCATTCGCGCGAGGTGCCGACACCGCATTCATAATATGCTTAATTTCAAATTCATCACAAAATTTTCTAAATTCTGCCGACGTAAAACATGTGCCTCTGTCGGAAATAAGACGAGCGGTATGGCCTAATGTATAAAACGTGTCTTTAAGAATTTTAATGGTCGGTCCTGATTTAGTGTTACGAGTAGGTTTGATTATACAAAATTTTGTGTAACCATCGACGATGAGCAGTAAATACTGGTTACCATAAGCACTTTTAACGAATGGACCTAAATGGTCTATGTGGACCGTATGGAACGGAATATCAGTCTTTGGAATACTATGTAAATATCCTTCATTAGGACCAGCAGGTTCTTTACTAAACGCACAATGTAAACATGACTTGACGTATTTGGACACAAATTTGTTCATTTTTGAAAACCAAAAATCCTTTTTTATTTTTTCAAGTGTCTTTTCAGTCGAAAAATGACCAATATCGTCATGGTTACGTTGGCAAATTTGCCAACGTGCACTTTTAGGAACAACCCATTTTAATTCCTCGCCTACTTTACGATATAAACGATTATTTTTCAAAATAAAATTTTTCTTTATATCAACAATTTCTTTGTAGTGGGGATCATCCAGAGCAGATCGAATGTGCTGGATGTTTGGATCAGATAGTTGTAAACTAAGCAACCAATCATCTTGTGTGATTTGTAATACGCGAGTAAAGTGATCATGAACGTCATCATCGTTTGTGCATGGAATGGGGTTTCTACTGAGAGCGTCAACGTGTTTCATGAATTGACCTGGTTTATATTCAATAGAACAGTCGTACTCCTGCAGTGCTATCCACCAACGCGCTACTCTAGGAATTATATCTATCTTTAAAAATGTCGAGCGGAGAGCACTACAGTCAGTAAAAAATTTAAATTGTTTGCCCAGGAGATACACTCTAAATCGGCTTAATGAGGCGACAACAGCAAGAGTCTCTAATTCATACGCGTGTAATTTTTCTTCGTCTAAAGTAGTTTTTCTACTGAAATATGCCACTGGTTTTAAAACAGAATTTGGACCATCTTTTTGAAATAAAATTCCACCCAATCCCGCCTTGGAGGCGTCGCAATGTAATTCTGTTATGAACTCCGTATTATATAAAGCTAAAATTGGGCGCTGAATCAATTCTTGCTTCAAATTAATAAATGCCTCTTGCTGTCGTTGTTCCCATTGCCAAGGAGTATCTTTTCTGGTGAGATCTGTCAATGGTCTAGCTT
The DNA here is from genome assembly GCA_951394255.1 of Polyploca ridens. Classification (NCBI taxonomy): domain Eukaryota; kingdom Metazoa; phylum Arthropoda; class Insecta; order Lepidoptera; family Drepanidae; genus Polyploca; species Polyploca ridens. The sequence continues at coordinate 2,927,448 of OX596257.1, read as the reverse complement.
TAAGTGCAAAGTTTTTTATAAATTTTCTAAAAAAGCTTGCTAATCCTACAAATTGACGTACTTCGTGTGGATTTTTCGGAACTGGAAAAGCATCAACTGCTGTTATTTTAGCTTTTCCTGGTCTGACACCTTCCGCGGAAATTTCAAAACCCAGATAATCTATGACGGTTTCAAAGAAACGACATTTTTTTACATTTAAAGTCAGGCCAGACTCCCTTAATAAATTAAAAGTTTGTTCAAGTTTAGCTAAGCATTCATCAAAATCTCTACCGGCTATTAATAAATCATCCATATAAGCTACAGCACAGTTATCTCGAGCTCTCCCAAGCATTTTATTAACAGTTCGTTGAAAAATTGCAGGACAATTGACTAAACCAAATGGGACACGTTTGAATTGATAAAGACCGTCCGGCGTAATAAAGGCTGTCAGGTGTTTGCAGTCCTTTTTAATAGGTACTTGGTAATAGCCACTAGACATGTCTAAACATATGAAGAAAGAATTACCACTCAGTAGGTCTATCTGATCATCGATCCTAGGTAATGGAAAAACATCTTTGATCGTCTTTCTATTAAGTGCCCTATAATCTACGCATAAGCGATAACCTCCAGTTTTCTTTGATACTAATAATATGGGGCTTGCATAAGAAGAGTCAGACTCTTCAACAATATCACTATCTATTAAATCTTTAACCATTTCTCTAACTATTATTTTCTCTGTATGACTTAATCGATATGGTCGGTAAACTACGGGAGTATCGTCGTTTAATTTAATATCTAATTCTGCAATATCAGTCCGACCAAGTTCATGTAAATTCTGTGCAAAACAATCCCTATAGTTATTTATCAAGGCATACACTATTTCTTTCTGTTTCTCTGTCAAATCTGAATTAATATTGATTTCATCTTTATGTAAAGGCTCTAATTTACTTTGTGACCTTAAACAATGGAGTACCGGTTGAGAATTTATCGGAATGTCATCTAAAGAAACACAGTAAGCACGAAGAATAAGAGAACCCTTAATAAAATAAAGTGGATCTTTCGAATTATTTAAATTGAATATAATTATATTGCAGAACCCATTTTTCAAAGAATAGACACCTTCTTGTATGCAATACTCTTTTCCGTCTATGTTACGATAACTACCTTTTATATATATATCGGCATTTTTTAAATCTTTACTATAACAACATAATGTATTTATTCCTTTAATCTCAAAATCAGTTGCAACATAAATTTCAAATTTTTTATTTTTAAATTCTTCGTGATTAATGTCGGGTAGTTCAGAATTGACAACACGAGAAAGAATATTAAGAGTTTTATCGGTTTTAGTTATAACAACGTCTGGTAATTCAGTTAAGTTCTGTCCAATGAGAAGTGGTGTATGTAAATGGTGATTATCGATAACATAAGCAGATATGTCTGCTTGTACTTCATCGATGCGTAACGAAAACGATGTTTTTCCTAACAAAGGGACACTAATGTTGCCAATTCCACGCACAGAAGGCAAATCCTCAATTGTAGTAGATAAATTAAATTTCTGTACCGTTTCTTGTGTGATAAGCGTACAATCACTACCCAGATCAACGAAACACTCTACTAAATTGTTACCATTGATAAATGCCTTTTTATGATATTTAAGGTTATTCGAAGTTGTACCATCGACAAATAAAACGCGCTTGTCATTAGGTTTCGCACTATTCTTTTGAAAACATTCGTTACTTGTATGACCGAATCTTTTGCAATCATCACATCTAACTATTGGTTTCGTACAATGTTGTATTCTATGTCCCTGCCCATTACAATTAAAACAGATAAGAGTTTTATTTAACTGATTATTTTGCGGGATGCTTGCACGGCATTGCACTGCACGGTGCCCTACCTCATTACATCTGTGACAAATAATGGAGTTTGAATTTATTGGCCTACTTTTAGTTGTATTTGTTGTCCTTACTATGTCTTTTTGTTCCTTACAAACGTCCTTCAAAAATTTCAATAAATCTTCCGGTTCGGTAATACGCGCGGAAGATGCACCGGCGCGTATAGTACGATCATCTATACCGTGTATTATACAATCAACAGCCCTTTTGCTAGAAATATCACAGGCATTCAAAAGCATAATTTTTTCGTAATAATACTCATCTAAGCTTTCGCCAAATTTCAGTCGCCTATCCAGCATTTCCGACAAAAGTACACCATAATTTGTTTCAGATGGAAACGCCTTACATAAAAGAATTTGCCACTCCTGCCAACTATGTAAAACAGACGTTTGTCCTTGGTACCACTTTTTAGCATTACCTATTAATTTAGGTAAAGCATAATGCATTATATGCCCTTCATCCCAATTATATATTTTCGCGCATTCATTTACCTTCGCTAACCACAGATCGATTCGGTGGTTTTTTATGGATGGGTCGAAATCGGGTATCATATTAACGTTAGAATTTGTCGTGGAGGGTAGACCAGGTTTGATAAAGGATTGTAATAATTGAGAGAAATCATTAAAATTCATCGTAACACCAGGGGCAAACTCATTAGGCTTACAACTTTCAAAAGGTACCTGTTTCGCTGGCTCAGGGATAGGTTGCGTCGCTGTCGGTCCGGCAACCAGTGTACTGCTCTCGGCAACCGGCGGTGTCGCCGTCGCTCCGGAAACCGGTGTGATGTTCTCGGCAACCGGTAGCACCCGCTGCGTTCCGGAAATCAGCGTGCTGTCAGCAACCGATGACATATTATCCTGAGTTGCCGAGAAAGCGTCTGGGCCGCAGACGTTTTCACCATTGTAATCTCGTCCGGTCGCAGAACTTCTTGATTGAACTCCACCTTTTCTACTGCTACTGGGCTTATCTCGTCCGGTCGCAGTATTTCTTGATCGAATCACATCTCTTCTACCGCTTCTAGGATTATCTCGTTCGGTCGTTGATAAACGATATCGAGAATTTGAGCGTTTTCTCGATCGTTTTCTCTCGTGTCGGTCATAATCACGCCTGGATTTGCGCTGGGTCGTCCTTGCAGAATAATCACTACCATCAGTCGAATCCTGATTATTTCGTCTTCGTTTGTTGGAATGACGAGATCGTGATGGGCGGTTACGGTCCATAACTACAGTGGGCTTGCAGATTTTTGGGTCGTGCCGCTTCTGATAATAGATTGGAGGTATTTCCAATCTAATCCAACAGAGTGACGATGTAGAGGATCCAATAATAAGTACGGTTTGTAGTACGATTATTTAATTATAATGTTTACAGCTCAATCGTTGAGAAAAGAATGCCCGAGCGGCGGTAGGCCAATGACATTTTTTATAAAACCGGAAATAGTGAAGCAGTCTGATGACGCGCGCTCGGCTCATTCCTTTCTTTAACAAATGTCAACCAATCAGTATTTAGCAAAGTAACATCCGTTTTATGATTTTCATAATAAAAGTATTGACAATTAAGTATCCAAGTATAAGGATGTAGTCTACCTCGACTTCCAAAAGGCGTTTGATCGCGTAGATAATGATGTCATGTTGACGAAATTAAGTATGATGGGATTCGTGCCTAGGTTACTTAAACTATTTGCTAGCTATTTGTCGCATAGAAAGCAGTTCGTTAAGTATGGTCAGTATTTGTCTGAGGAGTATCGAACGCCTTCCGGTATAAGTCAGGGTTCGAATCTAGGACCATTTTTGTTTGTTCTCCTGATAGATGATCTGCCAACGGTCGTTCAAGGGTCACAAGTTCTAATATTTGCGGATGATGTTAAGCTAATGAAAGTCATCAAAACATCCGAAGATTGTAGGGTGCTACAAAACGATCTCGATGCAGTATATAATTGGAGTGTGCAAAATAAGTTATTGTTTAACGCTAATAAGTGTGAGATGATGAGCTTTACGCGATCAGCAGCGCCGTTGCTCTACGAATATAATATAGCCGGCGCGCCAGTCGCACGCGTCACTGAGGTTCGAGACTTAGGCGTTAATTTTGATCCACAACTCACTTTACGCAAACATGCACAATTAATAACGGTGAAGGCATATCAACGCTTAGGTTTTGTGTTGCGTAACTCGAACTTACTGTCAATAAATGCTACTCGGGTTTTATATGCAGCTTTGGTAAGAAGTATACTGGAGACCAATACAGTGGTCTGGAGTCCACATGAAAATAAATATATTCTTATGTTGGAACAGGTCCAAAAGAGATTTCTCCGAAACCTTTATAAAAAAATATACCACTATTATCCATATTTATACCCTACATTATTTCTCCAAGGTCAGTTAGGATATGATTCACTTGAATTAAGGAGAAACGTCCACCTTGTGAGATTCTTCGTAGGCTTAATAAGAAATAGTGTAGATTGCATGGATCTGTTAGCTAAGACACTGATGTTATTTGTGCCTAACAATTACGTGCGGGCTCGCAGACACCGGCTGCTGGCGGTGAGCGCGCCGCGCACGCTCCACCGCCGACACTCGCCCGTGCACAGCGCAATGCTTTTTATAAACTCTCTGCTGGAGGACGCACCTCACTGTGACTTGTTTGTGACAGGGATGGTACGATTGATGAATGAATGGAAAAGAATGTTAGAACGATGAATGGAATATTTTAATGCTATATATATTTTAATGATAATGTTTTTTTTTTGTTCTTGTAGCGTTTTGGCTGTTTTATAATGCTGTTAAGCTGCAAAACTAATAAATAATAAATAAATAAATAAATCCAACATTCTAACTTTTAAAATAATAATCTATACCAGTTAATTACATATTAATTATACCTTATAATTATCATTAATCTAACACAAGTTAAATCGCCGAGTTGTTTCAGCAGCTTACATAATGCTTTTATTTACTCCATCTATTGAAGTCACATATCCGTCCCATAGCGCCACGCCAATTTCCTTGACGTTAACTAATTCTGAAATTTTATTTCTAGTTCTTCTGCGCTTTCATGGTGGGAATCTACAGCTACTACATACACATCGAATTAGAAAGTGTGCAGCTAGTCTACCATGGGACCTTATCCATGTTTCCGGGAGAGGTCTGCGTGTTTCTCTACTGTGTGGAAGTGGTATTTAGTGTCATACTGATATACGGAGCCCACAAGGTAGGTATTTATATAATGTTATCTTATTCATGCCGGGTATTCGACCTCGGATCGATAGCGTTTATTTTTGAACCGACTTCAAAAAAAGAAGGAGGTTCTCAATTCGGTTGTATATTTTTTTTTATGTTTGTTACCTCATAAGTTATTTTTTTAATTGAAAGGGTACACTTCCCGTTTGGTCCCATTGTCATCAGATCAGGATTTGATTACTTCTTAGTGTACTTTGAAGTCGGTTTAAGTTTTTTGTAAAACAGTCGAATTATGTTTAATTTGCATTGAAAAAAGATACATACGTACCATACCTACTATATGTATAAAAAAGACTGCCTAAGATTCCATGGTAAGTGATGATGCGGCCGAAGGTGATAAGCACACAAAGCCTAGAAAGGAACTGGCTCTCAAGTGCAGCTGTCGGAACACACCGAAAGGGAGTTTTCTCAGTTAAGTTTTCGGGGGGTTTTTGCTGGAGTTTTCTCAGTTAAAGTTTATTACGAACCGTTATGGTCAATAATAGGGTGACTCGTAATTAGTAAACGATACTTAGACACATGATTGTACTTATGATAACAAACAACTTTCCCAAAGAAACAAATAGGGATAAATAACTAAATTAAATAAAAGCTGATGGTGTATTCTTATTCTTGTTAGGTACCAAATATTATGGGCTCGTGTGCTAAGTAAATTAAAAAAACAAAAAGTTTCTTTGGGAAAGTTGTTTGTTATCATCATGTGACTAAGTATCGTTTACTAATTACCAGTCACCCTATATAGAGTCAATTTGTATGTTAGCGTTCTTGAGTGCCTTATCAGAGCAAAACTATTAAAAATCTTTGGTAATACCTGCAGGGCGATTGTCAAACGCTCACGTTTTCGTGAAACCGATAGCGAGGGTCTCGTAAGTTGTTATAATTTTGGTTTTGTGTAACTTTTACGCCAAAATAGTCGCCGGCTTCATTTGAAATTAGTTAATTGTAATAGTTTTCAATTTTGCTATCAATTGTGTTACGTAATATCCAAATTATAAAAAGTTTTGAGAGCCTCGCTACCGGTTTCCCGATACCGAGAGCATTTGACAATCACCCACCTGGTCAATTATAGCTGTTATATAAACACTTTTTTTACAGCTTTTTTTAAGTCGGTAAAGAAGCATACGGCCCCCTGGTGGTGGCTCGATAACCTATCCTATGGACGCCTATAATGACACGGTGTAATCACAAGGGAATTCTTGTAAAACCCAACGTGAAAATGCCCAAGAAATTTACTGGCTCCTTTGAAAATAGGACCATATTATCATAGCTTAAAGACGAAATATCGACGTAGTCGTCTTGTGCATGCTCGCGACAAGGTCGCAGGCTCGAGCCTTCTTTCATGTCTCACAGTTTCGAAGCGTATTTTTCCTCTCGGTGTGAATTGCGGCCAGAGAAGGCTCGAGCCTGCGCGAGGATTTACCCTTTCTATCTGATCTGACCCTTACCGATCCTCCACACTGACCTCTGGCAACTTCTCACACACAACACAACATTGTTATTTGGCTGCGGTATTCTGTACTTCCCCATTCTCGCTTTTTGGGCGAATAAACGCTACGCTTTACCTCTCTTAAAACATACATTAATTTTAAAACGATAAAAATGCTTTTTTATGATTTTAATTTTTATTGGACATTTTACCAAATTAAATAGTTTATTTATGTTTTTATCGACATTTAGTAAATATTATGATTATCATGCTAGCTATGTACTATTCTTATTGTTAAACATATTGTCGTTGATTGTGATTAATTTTATGTAATAATTTGTGTTAATTTAATGTGTAAAATATTGTAGGTATGTGCTTGGAAGGGCAGAATTTGGAATGGTCCTAAAAAAATTGTAACATCTTTTTGTAACCCAAATTTTTACAAATAAATACTTACTTGCTTACTTACTTTGCTATTTATTTACTTTCAGAAATTAGTACTATACTTAAAGGCATTCTACTACTTCGCGATAACGACAGTGGTTGCCGCTATACTGATGCAAATTATAGAACTCACTGCACCTATAGGTAACCCAAGTAATATGATCTTCGAAGCGTCAATCATATCATTTTGTGGAATTTGTAAGTCTATTATTAATTTTATTTATTTTTTATCTATGTACAAAAGCATTCCGTCCCTTAGATTCATATAGATAAGCTGTTATCGTAGCCATAAGGACGCTTGTAACACCCGGGACATCACGAGTTACTGAACCTTTCTCTACCTATATAAGAGAAAATATTATAAAAACTAAAGTGAGTTTGTTTGTTTGTTTGTTACGCCTTCAAGCCGCAACTACTCAACGGATCATTATGAAATTTGGCATGCAGATAGCCTATGGTATGTAGAAGGACATACGCTACTTTTTATCCCGGGAACGCGGGTGAAACCGCGGGGGACAGCTAGTATATTATAAACGCGAAAGTTTGTATATATGGATGTTTGTTACTCTTTCACGCAAAATCTACTGAACGGATTTGGATGAAATTTGGCACACAGATAGAATATGTTCTGGATTAACACATAGGATACTTTTTATTTCGGGGAAACATACGATCTCTCGGGAATGCGGGTGAAACCGCGCGGGACAGTTAGTATAATAATAAATGAGAAACTTTGGATGTATTTTTGTTATTTAATCACGCTTCAACAACTGAACGGATGTAGATGAAATTTGGCACGCTGATAGAATATGTTCTGGATTAACACATAGGGTATTTACCCCGGGAAAGCAAGACCTCGGGTAAGCGGGTGAAACCGCAAAATAAAATACAATAACATACTAATATTAATTTGAACAATTACAATTAAAAAAACTTGTGTGGAAAACTTTAATTATGAAAAAAGCCAACGCGACACCAAAAGAAACGTGCCTTGGGTGCCTTCCGAAATAATTTAAGTCAAGAAAATCTAATCGTGAAATATATAAATTGCGTATTATATGTATAGCAAAAAGGGGCGTCATAGTGTAGTCATTTATTGATAAGAAATAGCGAATATGATGTCTGCAATTATTAAATTACCGATGACCCTGAAAAATAGGAAATATGGACGATTATGATATGAAGTAAGGCCATCTGACCGTCAGGAATTAGCGAGTGTTGTAAATATGATGTTATATCTGTGGAAAGAAAACTCTAATTCGTTTCGCAATACGTTACTCTCAAACCAAGAAACGTTACTTAGTAATGTTGTTATTCTAGAAGTTATGATAAAAATAAATAAATAAAACTTGTAAAAGAAAGGTGGAACATTAATCCCATTACATATAATGGTAGATGCACGCCAAACGGACGAAGGCAAATTAAGACCCTAAAGTACCAACCGTGATCTTTTCAATTAATCCTTATAAAAAACAATAATTTTATATCTCAATTACAGGCGTCCAACTGTACCTCATCGCTCTAGTGAGGAGTCTCATCAGAAAGATGGAGATAGAAGGGAACCCCAGCACTTATGATAACCCATTGAACCAGATCGTGACGGGTGAACTCGGGGTCAACGGAGATGTGGAGGCAAACGGCGTTTACAATAACACTACTGCGCCAAGCCTAGCGATCAACTAATGACTTATATCTGTATTCTCTCTGACAATGGAGCCAAAAAGATTTTATCTAGTTTTGCCGATTCACATAACTAGACATATTTACTCTACCTCAGGCGACGTTTGTACAGTAGTACCCAACTGATATGGCTTAACGATGTACCTGCGCAGAAGATACATTTTCAAAGCGCGGGAAATGCTATTGGTCGGCAGCTGCCGCCATGTTAGCGCGCGCCGTGCGGAGGGACGTGACGTTGCGAGTGAAAAAGAACTAACAACAGTGTATTATGAACACGACGCGCCTTATTAGTTGGGTACTACTGTACAGCCTTTTTTTGCAAAATATTTTGTTCTTTTGTTGGGTGGCCCCAGTCTGCTATTAATTTTGTTTCAATGAACTATCAATGATGTAAAAAGTGTTATGTTAATTGACTTTTAATTTAACAGCGACGAAAATCATTATGAATTTAGTATAGTCGCAATAACTTATCTGGCGCGGTGGACAAAAGAGGAAGTAACGACGCCATTATTCGCCATTTGTCAAATATAATTTAAACACTACGTTCATTGTTTGTTTGCTCCACCAAATGCGGTAACAGTGACTCTCTCACCGGGCCAGATAAGTTTATGGTACTGTAGAAAACCATAGATTAAGGTGTAGAAAACGCACATTGACTCAATGGGATCGTGTCAGAATGACATTTTTGATTTAAAAATATCAGATTTTGAAGGGGAACTTGCAGTAGCGTATTCATTTTTATTTTCCTACTTTCGTGTATTTTGAGTTTTATTGCATATTATTGGTGATATTTTATCCAATAAAGATCAATCCATGTGCACTAGTGAAGTGAAATGAAATGAATTATGTGTATCGTGACTTTACAAGTTGTCTCAAAAAGTCCATGAAAAGTTTTAGTACAAGGGCCACCATTGTACTAAAATGAAAATGATATTAATAAAATTACACGTATGAAATGGCTGTATGGTTGAAAATAACCCTTGCCTATCCTTTTATGGATGAATAAACTACTACTAGGTACTACTCAGATTTTGAAGTTTTCTCCATACAATTTCGAGGTAAAGATGGCTCAGTATATACCTTGACGAACAAATTCTACATTCAGCTTGCGTTGCTTTCTGTGTTTGCTTGACGGAAAACATCGTGAATAAACCGTAGTGCTTTTGTAGTACTGGCTACCACTCGCAACTTGAAATTTTGTCGCCAAGTCTACAAATTTATTCACATGCCTACACTTGAGAGCTAGATCCTTCTAGGGTACCACTTTTGACTTATTTTTACCATTGTGAGATTGTAGTCAAACTAATGTGCAAATGAATTTGAATATGTTTGATGATATGTTTGTATTAAATAGGATATGCTGTAAATATTAATAAATATGGCCTTAAGAAGGTACTTATTTAATGTTATGTCTAAGGCCCTTCTACTACTTGACTTGACTACTTGACTTGACTACTTGACTTGACTACTTGACTTGACTACTTGACTTGACTACTTGACTTGACTACTTGACTTGGCTACTTGACTTGACTACTTGACTACTAACAAAAACTGAACTAATTACTAACGGAATCGATGCTACACAATTTTAGTCACTACTTGACAAAATTTGATACAAGTTCCTTGCAATGATGTCTAGGCAAGTGATTAGGATATTTATCTTATCAATTTGATTTCGACAGTAACGTGGCGACCTGGGGGCCAAGTCTGCTATTTCAATTGTGTTCCGATGGGTAGTCTCCTAACACAATAGCGTCATAATGGCGTCATAATGGCGCTATTATGGCGTCATAATGGCGCTATTATGGCGTCATTATGGCGCCATTATGACGCCAATATGATAGCAGTCTTGGGCCACAGCACTCCGCGTCATTCAAAATAAATTAGTAACGCGTCACTAACAAATGCTAACAGATAGTGCCGTGGGAGTTAGTAATTATTTTCATTTGAGTAGGTACGCGAGGGTCTAAGGTTCATAAGCTGATGTGAATCTAGAAAAACAAATGTAGTTAGATAGGCATTTCACAGTTTTAATAAAATTTTGTGTAGCTAAGTCAATAGTATATTATGTATGCTTTGATGCAAATTCCGTTGTTCACAAACTAAACTTAATTTTGTCTCACTGTTTCTCTTTCTTACAAATTATACTATGCCGTCCGCATTTTTAAAACTCACGTTGAAATGTGGCAATTAAGTAGACAAAAACAGTTTTTTTTTTAAATATCCTATTGTATGTTTTTTGGCTAGGAAGAGTCAGAATCAATTTAGTTCGTGAACAACAGAATCAGCACCACTGTCAAGCAAAAATACAATTAATTACGATTATTTTAAGCTTTAAAATTCTTAATAACATAGCGATAGGTTTTTAAAAGAATCTCGTAGACTATCGCTACGTTTTGACTACGAGGCTACGTCGTAGAGCCTCTACGCCAAATCAACTTTTGGCTGTAATTGACACCAAACATTTATTTTTAATCTTTTTATTCTCTTATTTGTAAATATTTTATATTTATTTATATTGGAAATAAAGCAGTTTGAAGTGTTTTTTTCGATTCGAAATAGTTTGTATGTTCTCAAGATAAAAAATAAAACAGTTGAAATAACGTGTTGGTTTTAATTTTATTGCCTGTACTTATATGATATCCATCCTTATTATACAATAGACTAGCTTTTATCCCACGGCTCCATCCGCATGGTTATTTTTCTCACTGAATTGTTACACTAAAATAGTCACAATAAAACATAGAAAGGTTGTCCGAGTTATAGTCACTCTGACGGACAAGACAGGATGTGAATATTTGTATGGATGTTTGTTACCCAATCACGTCGCAAAATCTTGAAGAAAGATGGTATTTAACTCAGATAAATATTTAAAAAAATATGCACTGTCTATTAGTAGATATTTATATTGAATTCCTTTATTGATATTATGTCAAATTTCACCATAGCTATACGTGAAACAGTAGATCCCACCAAAAACATTTTTATGTAAAATGTTGCCAAGACATAGGTAATTATGGCTTGCACTGTCAAAAAGTTATCAGATCTCATGTAGAGCCAAGCTTATAACTCTACTTGCCCTTACTCTATAAGCCCTAACTTCACAAACTCTACACCTTAGTCAAAATATGTGGTTTGGCCGTTTCGCTACCGTCACATGGGAGTAAGAAGAAAAATGTATTCACATATGTATGTATTCATTACTTTTTTGTTATACAATAGTTCTTGTAGTAGTGAAACGGCCAAGCCACATATTTTGACTACGGTGTGTAGAGTATATAAACAAATATTACAAAAAAAAAATACATACCTACGTAGTTTATTGGTTTATCCCCGACTGCAAAACCTTATAAAATTCAAGTTATATTCAAAATTATTTTTTGCTTTTCAGTTTTTTCGGTGGTTTAATTTTTTTGTTAAAAAGTTTTTATTTTATAACTTTTATGGCTTATAATCTATTAATTATTAATTACTATACATGCTTAATTTTTGATTACTTTTGATGTATAAATCACCCCTATTTTCCCACCCTTAGGGTAGGCTTTTTGTATCCAAATTTATATGGGACTAATTTTGAGGTATACCCTATCCAATAAAGAAATAATTATCAAAATCGGACTACTCTGTAAAAAGTTATGCCTGATCATACATAAAAAGAAATATATACGCGTCGAGTTGTAAACCTCCTCCATTTTTTCGTCGGTTAAAAAGCAGTTTCGATTGCAATTCAATTGTAAAATCGTTTAGAAGTCGTTGACGTTTTGTTACGAGAATCAGCCTACAGGCGCTTCGATATATTGCGAAATATGCGATGGTCACACGGGACCGGGCTGGCGTCCTATAGTTAGTATGTTTGTAATATTAGTTCTTATGCAATGACACATGTTTACTTCTATCCCCGGCTTTATTTCTTATCATTTTCATAATAACCTAGAATTTAGGTATTACCAATAACAACATGTTGTTTTATTTACATTATTTTATTCTCTGTGACCTTATCAATGATAGCTACAGTATAATAAAAAAATATCAAACGACTCCGTAAATAAGGTAATTGCTTCCAGTTGTTGAGATGCTTCTTGTTATTTCATATCTCGGAATGAATTCAGACGTGTTTCCTTATGACTGACAAGTATCGTGCGTCATATGTTTTATTGTAAACAAAAACAGTTAAATTCAAGTTTGGAATAAGCAAGGTGGTTTGGTTAAAGGTTTTTAAAACAGCCAGTGATACAAAAACTGCGTTCTATATTTAAATATGCGTCTGGAAATACCATACTGTGCAAGATGTTGCGTTTTTATCCCACTGCGTTATGGCATCATTATTTTGGGATATTTGAATTTGGTACGTAAGCGTAGTATGTTAAGTTCAATTCTGTTTCATTTTCATAATTCTTCCCACTATTAATTTTTTAGGCTATTACGGCACTTGTAATAAACTTCCTAACAAGGAACTACCTATACTATGGAACGCCGAACAGTGATCGATGGGCATTCTTATATAGAGGTGTCGTAGTTCGCACACAACTTTGGATACCAATTTTGTTGTATTTGATGGAGATTATCTTTAACATTGTGTTGTTAATTGGAGTGCATAAGGTTGGTTATTAAAAAACTGTTCTTATAATACTTTATATGTAATACTTAATTTATATCTTTTCTATCTAAGATATCATTAATTATTCGCAAACGGGATTTATACAATTATATAAAGTAAACTGTGATTCTGAAAAAAATAAAATCTGCATAGCAAACGTTATTACATATTATTCGGGACACATTGAAGGTTCCCCCCCCCCCCCTTCATGGGTCCCGAGTAGCAGGTAATCCCGCTATTCTTCTTTGTGACTTTCAGAAACTACCTCGGTTAATACGCGTTTACTATTACTACGGGATCACAACCGCATTGGCTGTAGTCCTCGTTGCCTTGGTAATGAGGTTCACGTCTCGGCATGCGGAAGTCTGGTATAATATAGGCTTCAAAGACATGATGATGTTCGCTGCTTTGGGTAAGTGTTGAATCCTATCCTACTTCCTTTCCTACTTACATATCTTGCTGGAGTCTTTTTGGTTTAAGTGTATTCCGAAGAAATAGATTTAACTATAACATTCATAAGTGGACTATCTGGCCCTAAAATAAATTTTTTACGTACCTTACTATCATACTTCCTATCCGACTTCCTATCGTACTTCCTATCCTACTTCCTATCCTCCTTTATATCCTTCTTCCTATCCTTTTTCCTGTCCTGTTCCTGTGAAGTAGGATAGGAAGTATCCTATCCTACTTCCTATGCGACTTCCTGTCCTACTTCCTATTCTACTTTCTATCTTCCTTCCTTCTTTTCCTGCCTTAGAAAGCTAATTTCAGTAACAACAGTAAATAAATATACATTTTCAGTACTTCAAGTATATCTGTTACTGATGATACGCAGCGAGTTGTCCAAGACACGTTATCCAGAAGGGCAGCTAGGCTTCGACAACCATACCACTGAGGTCATCATCCACCCTCAAGCATGGAACGAGAGGAATCTATTGTAATAATTATGGAAAATTATTTAATAAGCTCATAGATATACGAATAAATTAATAAGTAAGTCGTTAAAACTGTTTTTTTATTTAATAATAGAATATGAACATATTACCAAGTAGGTAATTATTTTTTCTTTTATCATCGCCACATTCTGTTGCAGAATCTATAGTCATTTCTGCATTTCGATTCATCAAAATAAAAGTGCGTTGTTGCTTCCATCGAACAAAAGCGCGCTTTTCGAGTCAAGGGTTGTCAGTGACAAATTCCACACAGATTTGTAGCTTACACCCGAGTCAAACACTTTGCTTTTCATTTCGATTATGATAGACCGAGATCCCAGAGCCGCCAGATTTTCTGACGGACAAAATGTATAGAATTGAGTAGTCAAACGTATGAATGCCTGCTAACTTGTCCCGTCAGCCAATTTACAGGTACCATCAGGCATTAATGTAATGACTACAAGCTTATTGTTTAAATATAAACAAGGCTTTTGGTTCTGATTTTTCTCAAGTCGGGATTGTGTTGTTACGCGAGTACACCCTATGGTTCTCGAAGATAACCATCACCCTGCGTTATGCATTTTTCTTCATACGACATCCAATACTAAATATTTCTAATACTAAACAAACAACAGTACGGCTTCATGCCGCAAAGAGGCACCGAAGACGCTCTCTATGACCTAGTAGTACACATCCAGGAAGAGGTGAAGAGGAAAAACATCGTCCTCGTGATTTCTCTGGACATAGAGGGTGCCTTCGATAATGCATGGTGGCCAGCTCTAAAACAACAATTAAAGAGGAAAAATTGTCCCAAAAACCTATTCAAGCTGGTGAGCTCATACCTCGATGACCGTAAGATCAAGGTCAACTACGCCAGAGCATCATATGAGAAGGAAACTACAAAAGGCTGTGTCCAAGGATCCATAGGCGGTCCCACCTTTTGGAATGTTATCCTAGACTCGTTGCTGCACAAAATGGAAAGTGAGGGAGTTTTCTGCCAAGCATTCGCTGACGACGTAGTACTAGTGTTTACAGGTCAATCGGTTAATATTCTAGAACAAACAGTGAACAGTACCCTAGAGACCGTAGTGAACTGGGGCAGCCAGAACAAGCTAAACTTCGCATCGCACAAAACCAATGCGATGTTATTGACGAGGAAGCTCAAGTACGACTCCCCAAGTCTCTTCATGGCCGGCACAAGACTCAATTTGGTTGATGAGATTAAGCTGCTAGGCCTAGTAATTGACAAGAAACTTACATTTAAATCCCACGTCTCCGCTCAATGCAAGAAAGCTGTGGATATATACAAACAGCTCGCGCGAGCTGCTAAAGTGACGTGGGGTCTAAATGGTGAGATAATAAGAACTATATACGTCTCAGTCATAGAGCCCATTATAACATATGCCTCCAGCGCATGGTCACAGGCAACAGAGCTCCAATTAATACAAAAACAGTTAAACACAGTACAAAGAGGCTTCGCTCAAAAAATCTGTAAGGCGTACCGCACGGTATCACTCACGTCAGCACTCACATTGTCAGGCCTACTCCCACTCGACCTGAGAATACAAGAGACAGCGAACCTGTACAAGGTGAAGAAGAACATCACCAATAACTACCTTCCCCCTGGAAAAGAGCTCGAGAGCAGTGTGAAACACTTAGACCAACCACATCCGTCTACATATACAACCACCAATTTCGAGCTCCTGGAGTCCACGGACCCCGAAACCCTAAAATCCCACCTAGTAACCGGCCCTGAAATATATACGGACGGCAGCAAAATAGAGGGCAAAGTAGGAGCTGCCGTAACATGGTGGGAGGGGGGAAAGGAGACCGCATACTCCATTTTCAATCTGCATCCCTCGTGTACAGTTTTCCAATCGGAAATGTATGCGCTCCACAGGGCGACACAAATGGTGAAATCCAGTAGAGAACCCATAGTGAGTATACTGAGTGACTCAAGATCCTCGCTCGACCTACTAAAGAATCCCAAAGCCACCCATCCCCTGGCAAAATCCATCAAAGAGTGCATAGAGGAGATCAGAGCAGAGGGAAGAGAGGTGCGGCTGTTTTGGTTAAGGGCACACGTGGGCACTGCCGGCAACGAAAGAGCCGATGAGCTGGCAAAGTCAGCAGCACTATCCACAGCAACCCAAGACTACGACAAAATCCCCCTGTCCTACATCAAGAGGAAAATTAGAGAGGAGTCGGTCCGCATATGGCAGGACCGCTATGAGACCTCCAATACAGGGGCGGTCACCAAAAAGCTACTCCCGGATGTTGACAAAGCGTACCGAATCGTGAGAGCAATAAAGTTGACGCCCCATAAAGTGCAAGCCTTCACAGGACACGGTGGGATAGCCGAATACCTACACAGGTTCAAACTAAAAGACAGCCCCGGATGTGAGTGTGACAACAACATCAGCGAGTCCGTGTGGCACATCATCCTAGATTGCCCACGTTTTCTGGCAGCTCGACGGGAACTAGAAGCAGAGATAGACACGCGACTAGACATGTCGGGACTACAAGATGTCCTTGAAAATAAAACCAAAAGACCACACTTTCTGGAGTATGTGGACAACATCTTCCGCATAGCAGTTAGAAGAAATAGTACTCTAGCCAACCAACACCCCCAACAACAAACATCGTCTAATATCCAGACTCCCGTTCCGATTCCAACACAAACAACAATCTCTGTGTTACCCAATGCTCCAAACCACATGCCTATCAAGCAATTGTTGGCAGGTGGAGAGCACGGTGAACCGGGTGTGAGGATTAGAAGTATAGCCTTATTCATGGACAACAACAGCGAGAGACTCGGTATAAGCTTCTGCTTTGTGGGCCCCAAAAAACGTGTTGGCATATCACCAGGCCTAGCCCTTCTGCTCAAGGGGAGTACATCCAAAACGAGCATGAAACGTAAAACGTTCGAGGCATTACCTGCAACGGAAATATTGAACAATCCATGTCGATTGGTGCGAACACAAAACAAGTTGATCGTGCTATTCGTATGGGGAGTGAAGACTTCGTTCGAGCAGGCATGCACTGTACTCTCAAAAATCGGATCGGCAGAAGAAGACGCCGACACACCCCGCAAAATAAGTGTCGACGCAATGGTAGTCGAATACCGGAAGGGTGAAGTCGCTGATCATTATGGCTGCATCCAAGCCTCAAAAAATCATGAGGTAATCGTGTATGAGGACAGAAAGGAAGACTTGAGCTTCCTCAAAGCCCACAGACACGCAGCAGAAACAGCGACCAAAGACCCAACACGGGGCTCGACCGAGCAAAGCGGATCGGAGCGTCTTCAACGAAAAGTAGCTGACGAAAAAGCCGCAGCAGAACAGAGCGGCAGTCCAAAAGAGGGTCAAAACCAGACGAAACGCATAGGAGCCTTCAAAAAATTCATTGGGGCAGTAGTAAAGGGGGTGAAATCAAAAATGTTTAAACGACCAGCACAACCATCTGCTGCGGTGAAAGAATTTGTGAGGAAGCCCCCGCCATGCCCAAAACAACCAAAAGCAACAATGACGAGAGCCAACATGGGGCAGGTCATCCCACCTACTCAAACACTAGACCACACAAAAAACGCACATCAAACGGCACAACTAGCTGCCGCAGTGGAGGAGTTTGTGAGGAGGCCCCCTCCTGGTCCAAGACAACAAATTGCAACCAGAACGAGAGCCGACATGGGGCAGGTCATCCCACCTACTCGAATACCAGCGACGGGGACAGTAGACCACGCATTAAACGCTTTTCTCGAGTTTATAGCAATCACAAGAGCGACCAAGCAGGTCAATTTTGAGACTTGTAAAAGCATCCTAGAGGCCTTCCAAAACCAGAACCTAAGTTTGTTGAAGGTTAGACTCGAGGAAGCAGATGCTGCCATATACAACAACGAAACATCCCAAGTCCTCATGGGGAAAATGTCTGGGAGTTATATGGCGGCATATAATGCGACAAGTGGCTTCGTGACCCTAGTCGAAGGGGAGACTCTAGAGGATGGCCTACCAAAATTCTACACTCCACAAAACGACCCCATAGTAGTCACCGCCCGTTGCACAAAGATCATGCTGGACGATAAGATCCTGGAAATGGCGAAAACCATCTCAGGCACTCTTGGTCCCGGAGCAGCATGGGAAAAATGGGTGGTACCAAAAATAAAATGGGTGAATGGGGTCCCCGGATGCGGCAAAACGACATGGGTAGTAAGAAACTTCGATGAGGAGAAGGAAGTTGTAATCACCACCACAATCGAGGCAGCAAAAGACCTTCGCGAAAAAATAACACCCCGCGTAGGAGAAGCTGCAGCCAAGATCAAAGTGCGGACAATGGCTTCCGTGCTAGCTAATGGATTCAAAGAGCCGAAAAGTTGTAACCGCCTAACGGTTGACGAGGCTCTAATGAACCACTTCGGATCCATTATTTTGGCAACTCGGCTGTCTGGTGCTAGCGAAATTGTCCTCATCGGAGATATCAACCAACTACCCTATATTGACAGAGACAATCTGTTCAATATTCAGTACAACAGACCAAACCTGGTAGCCAACATCAGCCAGGAGTTGTTATGCACGCATCGGAACCCAATGGATGTAGCGTATGCCCTAAATGAGATATACTCAGGTATATACTCCTCAAAACACCACGTACACTCCCTGAAGCTGAAGAGGTACACAGACGCGCAAATACCTAGCACCCTCCCAAACACCTTATTCCTGGTTCACACCCAGGAAGAAAAGGCATCCCTTACCAACCAGGGATACGGGGCTGCCACGGGCTCACGCGTCCTTACCATACATGAAGCTCAGGGATCTACGTACGAGTCGGTAATCATTCTCCAAACAAGACCAAAAAGGTTGCAAATCCACGAGAGTGTACCGCATGCGGTCGTAGCAGTGTCGCGTCACACTGTCAGCTGTGTATATTACACAGATGACAGTGATGACGCCATAGGTAGGTTCGCAAAACGGGCGATGGCAGCAACAACCGACCAAATCCTCTCTCAAAACCTAAAAATGGCCATGAAAAATAGAGACAATAATGTCGTAGAAGCTCAAATACGCGCGGGGATTTCCTCCGGGGCAAACAAGCAAGCAAACTAGACTGTAAAATGCAAACTGTAGAAAATATAAGTAACAAGTTTAATATTATATTATAAATCAAAATAATAACAATAGTAATATGTAGTGTAAATAGGTATTGTAATAAACACATAAAAGTTAATAATATGTATCCTAGATAGTATAAATTAACACAGTATATATATAGTATGTATAAAAATAATGAATATAAATGTATTAGAATAATTTATTTATTGCGCGGACCAAGATGTCCAAATTGTGAAAATGTAAAAGAAAAAAAAAAATATTTGTAAAACTTAATCTAAAAAGAGTACGGACCACGTGTCTGTAGTAAGTAGTTTAAATCAATAAAAAAAAAAAAAATACTAAATATTTACAACCATAGTTAAGGATAATTCGCCGTTTTTCACGGCAGATTACGAGGGAGGCCATTAATAATAAACTTTCATATCTCGACTGGAAAACTTCCTAAGACGTTGACGATATTAAAATTGTTGTAGGTAATTTTAACATAATAGTTAATTATATTTTTGATGAATCTAAAATCAATGCCCAGCACCAGTAAATATCCTACATGGTATTCACCTTATTTAACTAAAATTATTAAAAAGAAAATAATATTAAACATAAGAAATGTTATGAATACGCGTCAGTACGTACAAGACACAATTAAGGAGCACACCTCTTCAGCATCGCTGCCCGTATGCCGTCTGGCCCACTCTACTTATGGACGTCCAGATAAAGTAACTCCCGACGTACCTCCCGTTGGATATGTACTTTAGACGTACCTCCCGTTGGATATATACTTTAGTTAGACGTACCTCCCGTTGGATATGTACTTTAGACTTACCTACCTCCCGTTGGATATGTATTTTGTAGATACCGCGTTTTAGCAGATCGTTGATATACAGCAAGAATAATGTCGCGGAGAGTACTGATCCCTGAGGTTCTCTGGCATCCATTGACAGTAGATCCGACGCGCACCCGTCTATGACAACACGTATGGACCTTTCGCTCAGGAAATCTGAAATCCAGGTACACAAACCAGCATATATTCCGTACGAAGAGAGCTTGCTTAAGAGGCTGTCGTGCCAGACTCTATCAAAAGCCTTGGAGATATCAAGGGAAACAGCAAGTGTTTTATTTCTCTCAAATTCTTAAAGGCTTCGCTCCATAGATGTGTGGCATACACAAGAAGATTACCAGTCCACCGTTTCTAGGGGAAGCCAAATTGGCGGTCACTGAGGAGGTCATTATCTTCAAGGTATGCCAGGAGCCTCCGATTCAATCCACGTTCCATAACCTTGCAGAGTATGGAGGTGATCTCAATCGGCTGATGTTGTTTTATTTACATTATTCTCTGTGATCTTATCAACGATAGCTACATTTGAATAAAAAGAAAACGACTCAGTAAATAAGGTAATTGCTTCCAGTTGCCAAGATGCTTCTTGTTATTTCATATCTCGGAATGCATTCAGACGTGTTTTGTTATAGTAAGAAGTATCTTGCCTCATGTTTTACTGTAAATAAATAAAGTTAAATTTAAGTCTGGAATAAGCATGTTTCAAATCAAAAGTTTTTCAAACAGCCAGTGACAGAATTTGAAGTGCTTTCTATATTTAAAATGCGTCTGGAAATACCATACTGTGCAAGATGTTGCGTTTTTATCCCACTGCGTTATGGCATCGTTCTTTTGGGATATTTGAATTTGGTACGTAAGCATTGTATGTAAGGTTCTACTCTGTTTTATTTCATATCCTTGCCACTTTTTATTTTTTTAGGCTATTACGGCACTGGTAATAAACTTCCTAACAAGGAACTACCTATATTTTGAAACGAACAGGGAGCAATGGGCATTCTTATACAGAGGTGTTATAGTTCGCACACAACTTTGGATTCCAATTTTGCTGTATATGATGGAGATAATACTTAACATAGTGTTGTTAATTGGAGTGCATAAGGTTGGTTATAAAAAATGCATGTGCCCATTTCTATAACGTAAACCAGTGATTCTGATTAAAAAAAAAGTTATTATATTGTAGTGCATAATAAGGTCGATATAGGTTAATTAGTCTTATAATTCACAAATATTTTGTTGCCGATAAACTTTCCTCACAGAAAATTATTTTGCCGGCTTTTTATGTCAAAAGGTTGTCATGCATACGGTCCAAGTCTGCTATTACAATGGGGGCTAACTCACTTGATTTCGCCACGAGAGTCAGTAGTGTAGAGTGAGGTCTCTAGATATGTCAAATGTACAGTTTTTTCTGTTTGCGAACTTTTTATCGTGACTATTCACTGATTATTCATGATTTAATGATATCATTGATTGGTGTAAATTTAGTCCCATTCTTGTTTAAATTATGACAGACATACCTGCGAATTGGTACTAGCGATGGGTGATTGTTCCAAAAAAAGTAATTGTTAGAATCGAGAATTGTAAAACTGTACATACATTCGATTGTCGATTCATTCGTTCTAACGAAACAACAATCGAATAACAATCGACCTTTCGAATGAAAATTGACGCACACAACGCAGGTTGCAATCGATGGGATCGCGGGGGATGCACTCCGCGCGGCGTATCTTCATAGGTAGGTTTTCTTTTCATCTTATCCGCCGAATTTGACAATTGACACAAAGTAAAACGCCAACGTAGCGCAGTCCGGGGTGTAATTGTTTGTTATTTGTTGAAGGCCGAGTTCCGAACCGGTGGTAACTTCAGTAAATGTGACCTTCATAAGTGCCCTTCTGGGGCCTAAATTGAATAAATGGCTTTGACTTTTGACTTTTATGCCTGCGTCCTACGCAAAGAACGAATAAATCGACCGGGCTAATAGATTTATCCAAGATTTATTCTTTCCGCGGACGACGGACAGCCAGCACACAGGCCACTCGCGGCGCGCCGCGCGAAGCGTATTTATTAAGAATTGACGGACAATCAACTTATGTCGATTGTTATTCGAATTATTCGAATAAATGGAATATAATCGTATAATTAATTAAAATGGGCGATTGTTTTTAGTAATAATCGCCCATCGCTAATTGGTACCAACAACTGTTTATGTGAATTTTGCATTTTTCTTTTGCTTATATAAGGTAGCCTACAACTATACGGCACGCCATGGTACAGTTACAGTAGCCTATGTACGCTTGTAACACCAGGGGTATCAAACGCGCGTTGCCGACCCTGCAGAAGTATTTTCACACCATTTTTTAAGAACTTATAGGGGTCTCTTCTAGGTTGTAGATAAATAGTTCTATACAAACTCTTTGCTGTACTCTATTGGAAAAACCACGACGAGAGCCCATTCCACAGTCTGAGCGTCCGAGGAAGGAAGCTCCTCTAGGATCACACAGTACGAAACCATTCTGGTTTCAATGTGTGAGGATGGATTCCACGACGATGGCGAGACTTGCGATGGTGGAAGGTAGCCGTGGGCATCAGGTCAAACAATCCTATGAGGCCGGACTTGCGACTTGTAAAGTTGAAGCCTTTGTCCCGATGTGAAGTACTGCCTCACTATGATGAGCACTCCGAGCTTCTTGGATGCCAGCTTAAACTTATCTTCTAAGTGGCTTCGGAACAAAATGTCGCTAGAAATGTCGACGCCAAGGATCCCGATGCTTTTACTGATGTTCAAGGACGTGTTCTGGAATTGTGGAGCCACAGCAAATGGGGTTTTCTTAGCGGTGAACGCGCAGGCTTGAGTCTCAGTCGGACGTTCCTTTTTTTGGAACAAAACAGGACTACGCTACACTCAGGCATAATCAATATTTTATTTATTTGGTTATTATCAATTATATTGGCCCTACCGTGATAAAAAATACTTTTTTAACGACGAGACTTCACTCGTCAGTGGCGCTAATCACGCCGGGCACAAGAATCACCCTGTGGCCGTTGATTGCGCTGATCTCGCGGGAATCGAAGAGAAATAATGAGGACTATAGTTCTACCACTTACCCGTGATGCGGAGATGTTTGCACTGCACTTACACCGTTGGTAATATGTAGTGTAATGATGTGAAATTGTGTTACTGTATGTTTATCTGTGTGTAGGTGGTGTTTGGCGATGTATTTGTCATGAATTTAAAGAAAATAATATTAAAAGAAGCGGGATGATTTTATAGCGGGTCAGGCTCAAGCACAAGCGATAGAGAGAAACAAAAAACAAAAGAAAATCATACAGAAAAAATTTAAATGTTGAAATCGTTCCAATAAAAAAATAAAACTATACAGCCAGCGCTATTGAGAACTTGCGTAGGTAAACGGCGTGACTATACTCCCGGCCTTTGAAAGTTCCCTTTCAAAAGAAAAGTGATAATGCGGAAGTCAATCAATGTTTAAAATAAATGTGACTTGTATAATATGTATGAGCAAATAACTAGATATTTAAAAAAATTAAGATTAATTGTTATAGTGCATATACAACTTTATTTACTTATCAAAGAAATATCTATATTGAATTATATGCCTACAGTATTGACTTAGTAAAAGACAGGCGCACTATGGGGCGCTACGGGCCTTATGTACGTACCGCGTGAAATTAAAAACAGTTGCCACTCGTGAGAGTGTCCACTTGAATCTTGACTCAAGTCGGTACAAAGCGGATTCGAACTTAATATATTAAATTCATTGCGAAAATGATAAAATTTTACCGTAAATATGAGTTTAGTTTCTACAAACTCTAAATTATTCGCGGTAATGAAGTTTAGAAATATATAAATATAAACTAGTTTTCGTAAAGGACTGATCCAATTCGAATCCTGAGAAGTGAGTTGACACAAAACGTTAAATTCGTATGTGGTAGTAAGTAGAACCGTTTTGGTTTCAGGTATTTTGAATGTTGGTTTTTGTTTAAATGAAGTTATAGCCACGTGAAATCGATCTAGGAACGTATTTATCCAATAATCAGAAAAAGCTAAAATATGTTTTATAATGCGTCGAAGTTGATAAGTATTCGATAGAGTGTGTAGTAACTTAGCAAGTAACAAAACAGCGGATATCTCGAAAAGAGGCATGGTGATAATTTTGTTACTAGGCGATATTCTAGACTTTGAAGACACTAGGGTTGTCACACGCTCACCAAAAATCTTTTTGGTTTCATCATTACTTAAATCACGTAGGCGGTGCGATTTGCGAATATGTTGAAGTAATTCATTAAAAATACTTGACCATTTAATTAAGTCAAAACCGCAGGATATTAACATATTTTCTAACCGTTGCATCACATCGAATGCGACAGCCTTATTGGGAAGTGCGAATTGCGTTGTGCGAGTTTGGAAGCGTGTGGAAAATGCGTTGTTTCTAAACAAGGTAATCCGACTAAAGATCGTCCCGAGTCGTCGCGGTATATCGTAGAAATATAAAAATCTTCACCTTGCTTATGCTCCTCAGGTGGAATCGGAAGGTCGAGTTCATTGTGAATCTTCGCGGAAGTAGTCGCGGTTGAAATATATGAATACGAAACTTCGGCATCGTTTTCATTATCGAGTTGTGACTCGCCCATGACTATATAGCCGAGGGTGGTAAGAAAAGCGGAAGGATGTTGCGGAGGTCCCGTGACCTTGCCTGGCAACAAGAGATTGATAAATAATTTTGCACCTAGAAGAATTTCAACCTCGGACGGTTTGAAGAAATTTTCATCGGCGAGCGGTAGGTATTTTAAATACGAGAGTGATTGGATGTCGAGCGGTGTACTAGGTAAATTACCCGAAATTTGATTAAGAACCAAGCTATCAATAGCATATGATTGGGACGGATCCATTCTACTGAAAAATGTAAAATAAGCTTTACCCTTAGCGGTGTTAGAATGATCGCCAAGCCCTTTCACTATAGTTCCACTCGTTGACTGATCGATTGATAAACCTAATTTTTGACAGCATGCGGAAGTAATAAAATTATTTTGTGAACCTGAGTCGATAATGCAACGGCACGAAATTAAATTGTTATGACGATCCAATACGTTTACAAGTGCAGTTCCTAATAGCGTATTAGTATTTTGAGGTTTAGGAATATTTAAATTTTGTTTGTGAACGCTATCAGCTGATAACAAGCTCATGGTGTTGTCTACAGGCGGGCTCGCGTTCGCGGGTGGGACAAAGGTGGTAGATAAATGCGTATGCGATGTGGTCACATGCGAGACTGATTCATTGGATTGTGCATTCGATGGAACTTGAGAAGGTGGAGCTTTTTCTTGAGTGTGAGTAGGACTATACTTTTGCATATGAATTAACGAGTGATGTCGGTACCTACATTCGCGACAAACATTCTTACTTTTACAAGAACTCCAAGTATGTTTAGAACTCAAACAATTTGTACAAAAACGGTTTTCTTTTATAAATTTAAACTTCTGTTCCGGAGAGAGCTTCATAAAATCAGAACAATTATACATATTTCCATGAGTTTTTCTGCATAAGTTACATTCTAATTTTGAGTTTGTGGTGAGAAATGAGTGAGATATTTTTGGAATAGAAATTGGAGGATTAGACTTATTCAACTCCTTAGGAAGTTTTTCTACGGGAATTGTAGTAGTACGTTCCATAATCTTTACTTGACTTTTAACGAAAGCAACAAAACTATCGTAAGTAGGAATATCGATGTCTCGCACAGACATTTCGAACGACTTGGCTGTTTCACGGTCCAAGCGTTTTAATCCAACGTGAATCAAAACATAATCACATACATTAGATATATTTAACTCTTTGAGAGCAGCGATCGATGCAGCGTATTTGTCAATGAATGTTTCCAATTGCGTAGCGGATGCGGGATTAGGTAACGATTTTAAATCAAAAATGGTATCTAAAAACGTTGTTGCGAGGTAACGTTTGTCTTGATATTTATTTACCAACGATTGCCAAATTGACTCGTAATTTTCAGATGACGGAGTGATTCCTGAAATAATCAACTGAGTAATAGTAATATAATCTTTCTGCATTTGATAATTGTTCATTAAGATGTATAGTTGTTTTAAATGTCTCATAGAATAAGCTCCATTGAGACGGAAGGCCATGAAATTCAGGAATCTCAATCGGCGGTAATTTAGGTCGCATTGATTTAGGTAAGTTAGAATTTGAATTGGAATCATTCACGTTTTTTGGAATTAGATTATTTTTAATACGCCTTACGTGACAATAAAGGTCCTCGAAACTAGACCACGTACTGAAATCAGGATTCGAATCTGGATCTAATTCTATATTGATCGCATTAATATCGTTTATTATTTTTAAGTACTCGCTACGCATTTCGTCAATAGTTTCACAAGATGAGAGGAACATTTCACGAGTGGCACAGTCATCAAGATTTTTGGAAAGATCGAAAACTCGCTGCATTCTGGTATAATAGCTTTCGCAAAGTGCAAGCTTAAGTTTTAAATCTTTAGATTTTTTAGAGGCCATATTTTCGATCTTTCGCGTTTACTTAAAAGTTGGTACACTGTAATAATTAATTGTTTGAAAATAATTTATTGCAAAATTAAAGAAATTAAGTTAATTGAACAAACAGTACACACAATTAGTCAAACTATGATTTATTTACGCAAATGCAGCAAGTATGCTGAGAAAAAAATACGATTGCGGGAGACAGCAAACTTGTGAGTTGCGAAATAGGAAATGGCAAACTAATTTGATTCCTCACAGGAGGCACCATAAAAATAATCACGCCGGGCACAAGAATCACCCTGTGGCCGTTGATTGCGCTGATCTCGCGGGAATCGAAGAGAAATAATGAGGACTATAGTTCTACCACTTACCCGTGATGCGGAGATGTTTGCACTGCACTTACACCGTTGGTAATATGTAGTGTAATGATGTGAAATTGTGTTACTGTATGTTTATCTGTGTGTAGGTGGTGTTTGGCGATGTATTTGTCATGAATTTAAAGAAAATAATATTAAAAGAAGCGGGATGATTTTATAGCGGGTCAGGCTCAAGCACAAGCGATAGAGAGAAACAAAAAACAAAAGAAAATCATACAGAAAAAATTTAAATGTTGAAATCGTTCCAATAAAAAAATAAAACTATACAGCCAGCGCTATTGAGAACTTGCGTAGGTAAACGGCGTGACTAGGCGCCAACTGGTGGCCTCAGAAACCTAGGTTATTCCAATGAACTATCAGTGGTGCTGAAATTGTCAGATTTGATAATTTTTGTAGTCTATGAATTCAACAGCGTCGAAACGAAAACTTGGCAATGGCTAAATGGCAATGGAGTTGTAACGGGCTTGTGGAAGTAGGATTAAGTATAGTTCCACAAACTTATCTGGCTCAGTGAGAAAGGCGCCGTTATCGCATTTGGTGGATCAAACAAGCAATGGCAGGCAGATTGACATTTAAAACTAGCGTCGTTAGTTCCTCTTTTGGCCACCGGGCCAAATAAGTTTTTGGGACTATACATTTTTAGTTAAAATAGCAGACTTGTCCCCCTAATGTCAAACTAGCATCACACCTGAGTAAAAAAGAGAAATGCATCAATTCACAAGATAAGGAGAAACACTGAAACAGCAAGTAAGAGGATTGCCAATGTGTTGCTGACCTAGAAGACCCCATTTCACACCTCATGTCCAAGTGCATTGTTTTTAACTTTCAGAAACGACCTCGGTTAATACGCATTTACTATTACTACGGAATCACAACCTTGTTGGCGGCAGTCCTTATTGCCTTAGTTATTAGGTTCCAGCCTCAACATGTGGAATTTTGGTATTACATAGGTATTGATGATATGATGATGTTCGCTGCTTTGAGTAAGTGTTGAATTCAATTCTACTTCCTTTCCTACTTTGTATCCTACTTAATTTTTCTTGCTGGAGTCTTCTCGGTTTAAGTCTATTCCGAAGAGATAGATTTAACTGTAACGTGCATAAGTATACTATCAGGTCCTAAAATTACATTTTGATTTTAATATCTCTACCTTCTTCCTATCCTTCTGCCATTCCTTTTTCCTATCCTACTTTCTATCCTACTTCCTATCCTATTTCCTATCCTACGTCTTATCCTACTTCCTATCCTAATTCCTTCTTTTCCTTGCCCGAGAAGGTTTATTAAAATAACAACAGTAAATAAATATGCATTTTCAGTACTTCAAATATACCTGTTACTGATAATACGCAGCGAGCTGTCCAAGACACGCTACCTAGAAGGGCAGCTAAGCTTCGACAACCATACCACTGAGGTCATCATCCACCCTCAAGTATGGAACGAGAGGAATCTATTGTAAAATATTTCAAAATATATACAAGAGTTCATAGTTCTACAAATAAATTAATTAGTAAGTTATAAAAGATACATATGGACATATATGTTACCAAGATATTTTTTTTTCATGATCCTAGTTACATACAAATGCAGAATAGTCAACTCTGCATTTTTATTCAATGGAATCAATACATCATTGCATCCATCGACAGGTAGGTATGCTAATAAATGATAAGTACCTCCTGGGTAAGTTTGCGTTCTTGCCTTTATATGTACGTAGTTTCATAATATTCCTTGAATAAGACATATTATTATAGCGGTAATAAAAAAAAATTTAGATACAACTGATTATATTTTTTAGACCTTTTAGGCCTTTGCTTGCGGCGGCGTCGTGTGACTGGTCGCTCACTTCCTTCCAATATGGTGAGGAGGGCGATGGCTGCCACACGCGTCATACTTGTGAACAGGTGCTGCTTGTGGGGGCTGGTCTGCTTAAGTTTGCTATTTATTTACTTTTATGTAATGAATCTAAGCTTGTTTTGAAAAGAGTAATTGCTGAGTTTATTGCCGGCTCTTCTCAGCAAATGCAATCTTCCGGACCGGTATTAGAGTATTAGAGTCAGACTTTTCATAAGTGCCTGCGAAGGTCTATTTGAATAAATAATTTTTGAATTTGAATTTGAATTAAATGGTCACGTAAATAACGTCATATTGTTTGACAATTACAGTAAAATGATATTATTTACGTGAGCATTTAATCACTATGGTGGGTTTTTGCGTACAAATATCAATATGGAAAACGAGGAGCCTCCTAGGATAAAGGTAAGGACTTACCAGGAACTCCTATGGCAATCCACTGCACACAGCAACTATCACCACTATCTCACATCAAATCACAAGTCACTGAGTTTCACTGAGTTCAATTTACAAATCAACGCCTCCCGGTTGGCAGCGGTTTTCGTACTGTTTATTTATAAATCACAAAGTTTGATGTTTCCCGTTCGGTAGCGGATCTCGTACTGCCTTTTTGCGGCGTTGCGGGGCGCGCGCCTTACGTTTTGTGATGCGTCGCCGAAGTATGTAGAATATTCCCGAAGCTCTTGTCTCGCTCACACATATGAGGTGGGAAAAGGAGAGGAATCGGGAAGTAGAGGCTCGTCATTGATACTCAATATGAGTAGGTTTTACTATAGATATTATTATAGGTATTTTGGCCTAAACATCCTCCGCCGCCTTGAGAATACGTAGTGTTCTCAAAAGAAAGAAAAAATAATTAATTATAAGAACTAATTACAGATTATAATAATTATTAAAGTACTGAATATAAGATGCGGTATGATTAATTTTTATTGTGAGGGTAATGGACATAACTTGACAATGGGTCTTTTGAATGATCCATTTGAAGTTTTTACTAAAGCGACGCGGATATTTCCATCCTTGCCAGG